>JAAXCT010001858.1:0-119236 GCA_012490785.1 Eragrostis nindensis
AATCAGATGATGCTCGAGCAATTATAGCTGGTAGAACCAACGACTTTCTTGAGATTGCTTGATGCCTTTTAAGAGGAAAATAAATGTAATGTTATAACAAAAAAGTTAAAGATTTTTTTTAAAAGAAAAGATTGAATATCTCATTCAACTTTATTATCGGATAAGTTGCACGACACAAAACCATATCGATTGAAGCCAACAAAACCAAAAGAGAGGACAACACTTGGTTTGCTTGAAAGAAACACAATACATCAGAGACGAAACACTCCAAGCCCAAGCTACGCGAAACGAATGCCATGCTTTGCGCACATAGACATGAACGGAGCACTCTCGGGCCAAAAGTCCCATGGCTATGTGAAACGGACGCCATGCTTTGCGCACATAAACGCCGGCGTCATGCTTTGCACAGAGAAACGTTTTGACGGTGCGTAGAAGAGATCGATGTGTCGCTTGATCAGTTACTTCAACAAAACACGGCATGACTGCGTGAAAACCGGCGCCATGCCTTGTGCGCAAGTGCGGGCGCCATCCCTTACGCATAGAAAGTGCGGTGGCATGGCTCCAGACGATGCGTGTAAGAGACGAATAAGATAATGCTCTACTATCAATTACTTCCACGAAAGCGAAACCACCGAAAACACCAGCAACGTCATGCCATTAAATTCTCATGTTATACTATCATTAAAAACAAACTCCACAATCAACATAGCTTCACCCTTAAGCGCCATAAAACACGTTTATATCCAACCGTTATCGCCCCCCACATTTATGCTGCCAAGGAAATCACCATAAATCCGTCCTCTGGATAGCTAAGCTACCTCAAGCGTGGTCCTGCAGCAAAGGCAACGTTCCAGAAAATAATAAACCTTTTTTCAGATAAAAAAAGCGCAGGGAAAAAGAAAACAAGCCCCTACCCTCGTAAAAATACCGGACAGGTGCACGCGGCGCGAGCAAAGGCGCGAGACAGTGGTGGGAAAACTCAGCGGAAAAATAGAGAGGAAAAAAAAGAGAGAAAAGACAAGAGGAGGGGAGCACCGGAGCAGTAGCCTCAGCCGCCACACCACAGTGGTGGAAGGAAAGGGAAGGCAAACGAGGGGGACGAAGAAAAAAACAGCACCTCCGATCTCCTCTCCTCCCGCTCCGATCACCTCCCCGCCCGATCGCGGCGTCCGGAAGCTTTCCCTCCCCCGCCGCAACGCCATGGACCCGCACGCGGACGAGGCGGCCGCCGGTGAAGACGGCCGCGCGAGCCCCGGCACCGGCCTCGAAGGTACTGCGTCCTTTTCTTGTTTCGCTTAGATCTCTTGCAGCCCGTACGGCGGGCGGATCTCGGTGGATTCGGGGCTGACGGCCAGGCGGGTGAATGCGTGGTTGCAGGGCCGATGTGGAGGATGAGGCTGGACGGGACCGGCGGTGGCGGGGAGGGGCAGGAGGAGGACGGGGAGGTGGCGCGGCTGCCGGAGCGGCCGGGCGAGGCGGACTGCGGCTACTACCTCCGCACGGGCGCCTGCGGCTTCGGGGAACGCTGCCGCTACAACCACCCCCGCGATCGCGGCGGCACTGAGGTGAGCGCGCGGACGCTGCTTACCCGCCTTCCGCCTCCTCTTTCGCCCGAAATCTTGAACCTTTCCCGATCTGACGCGCCACCGCCCCGGTGCGCGTGAATGGCTACGCTTGAGTAGATTTTCCATGCGATCGAGGTAATTACTGTGCGGCCCCTTCAGAATCGGGCTGCAGAAAGTAGCGATTTTGGTAATGCGGTTCTTTCTTTAGTGGATTGTGAGCGCAGCGCTCGTGAAATTTCTCCCTGGCGTCTTATTATCAGTTGATCAGCGTCGGCATCAGAGCTTGGATCGTGGTGCTTGTTAGCTGGACGTCAACATCCTCCTGGGAGCTGATTTTCCAGTCGTATTTCTTGTTTCCTTCAAACTTACTAGTTTGTCTTTATTGGCTCCTTCCAATTGTGCCGGGTTGTAATAAATGCATTGACTGAGGGCCTTGCCGCCACTTCGTTATTCCTCAGTTTAGATGTTGTCATAGAGATCCTGATGAGTAGTAACATAAAACTTGCCTTTTTTCCATTTGGTAGATACATATTTCATATGTTAGATGTGAAGAAACAAAAGGTGTGGTAGTATTTGTATTGAACCTTCTTATTATCAATGCTGATAGTTATCTCTGTTTTTTGCATAGTACTTCAATACTTCATATATGTCGTGATCTGATCAGTATTTGGTGCCATGTAGATTAAAGTTACTCTGTACCCTGAATTACGGATTAGATGCCTTCTGATGAGCTATACCTGTGAAAGATCACAACTTTGATTGCAATTGTTACTTAAGTATGCTTCTGATCACATGTCGTTAGTCCCAAATGATTTAGGATCTCTGATATCTGTTTTCAAAAATTTTTTGGTAGCCTTCTTTTTTTTTTGTTTTCCAATAGAATTCTGGGGAATGGTTTTGGAAATTCTCTTGAAGTGCCAAACTGATTAACTTTCTTTGTTATTATTTTTAAAAAATAGTTTGGTGGAGGCGCAAAGAATGGAGCAGCATCAGACTTCCCAGAACGATTGGATCAACCAGTATGCGAGGTACATTACACTGTGAGACTATCAAACTCAAATTTATTTTTCTTTAAAAAAGATGAGCATCAGTCACACAATTGAGCCTACATGTGGTAATTCCTGCAGAACTATTGTACTCACCCAGTGTTACATGTATTTGCTCCTTATCCGCAAGAGTACAATGTGCACAAACAAAAAAAGAAGCATCACTCATTGTATATTACTCCCTCCGTTCTTAAACTGTTGTCATTAAGACAACAATTCTAAATGAACTGGAGTTGATGTCCTAATGGCAAAAATTTGAGAATGGAGGGAGTATGTACTTATGCCAATAGATTTGTTGATTTTTGGTTTTTTAATGCTTATTCTTTTGTTTTCCACAGTATTATTTGAAGACTGGGACTTGTAAATTTGGTTCTAATTGCAAATATCACCATCCTAAGCAAGATGGCTCTGTACAATCTGTTGTGTTAAACAACAGTGGACTCCCTCTACGCCCAGTATGAAAATTCTCCTACAATTTTACTTCCTGGCAATATTTTCTAATATATTTTTTCCACAAATATATTGATATAAATAAAATGCAGGGGGAGAAGGAATGCTCCTATTATATGAAGACTGGGCAGTGCAAGTTTGGTTCTACATGTAAATTTCATCATCCAGAATTTGGTGGTGCTCCAGTGACCCCTGGAATATATCCACCATTACAGCCGGCATCTGTGCCCTCCCCTCATGCATATGCTTCTCTGGCAAATTGGCAATGGGAAGGTCACCTGTAGTTCCTGGATCGTATATGCCGGGTTCATACACTCCAATGATGGTCTCATCAGGAATGGTTCCATTGCAAGGATGGAGCCCTTATCCGGTAAATTATTGTACATAATGCTCAGAATAGGCTGTTAATTTATAAATGAATTGAAAGGGGTCACAACAGCGAATTGTGTGAAGATGTAAAGAACATGACATTTTTGTAAGTTAGTCTAAAACGAGAAATGTAATCATTGTCTATGCAAGAGCTAAATGGCATAAATATGTTGTGTGAAAAATACTTGGTGGTGCTACAAAATAAACATTGTAGGGAAATACAATTAACTAGTCCTTAAAATAATAGAAAGCAAACTAAGGAAAATTATTATGCAACCAGAAGAAAGTTCTATAGTTCTCAAATTTTAAGTCTTATGTTTTATGCAGGCATCAGTAAACCCTGTAGCATCAGGTGGAACACAACAAACTGTCCAAGCTGGCCCATTGTATGGCATTGGGAACCATGGATCTTCCACCGCAATTGCTTATGGCAGTCCATATATGTCATATTCTCCATCAGCTGGACAATCAAGCAATAATCAACAAGAACATGTATTCCCTGAGCGGCCAGGGCAGCCCGAGTGTCAGTTCTACATGAAAACTGGACATTGCAAATTTGGAGCTACATGTAAATATAATCATCCTCGAGACTTGAGTGCTCCTAAATCCAATTATCTGTTCAGCCCTCTTGCCTTCCTTCCACTTCGTCCGGTGAGCAGCCTGAACATATAAATATGTTGCAGTAACTAATGTATTGCAGTTTAGAAGATAAGCTTCACTTCTATTGAACTGCTTATCTCCAATAGTCGTTGCATCACTATCCAAATGATCAATTATCAAGCTTAGCATATTTATTTTAATTCTTTCTCCATAAAAAATATTGGCATGTTAAAGAGTGGTAACTGGCAAAGTTCATCTAACTTAGGATACTGAATAGTTGGTGACTGAATCAAAACCATTTGTTGTTCATAACTATGGCACTTATTGTACTGGAAATTGCACCTCTGTCTCAAGATAGCCACTTTCAAACAATGAAGATACAATTATAGATATATTTATTTGTTGAATTCTTGATAGCACATGTTTTTAAAGTGAAAGAAGGCTTGCAGTGTTTCCATATCGTAGCACCAAGTCACATTTGAGATCATGCCGCTCCTTGTAGTACTCTGGCATTCTTGGCAACGTCAACACACTTTTGGTGAGATGAGTATATCATCTTCATCGTCTCTTGTAACTTCGTTACTCAAAGCTGTGTAGATTTTTGAATCTATCAGATAAGAGAGGCCTTCCTTTTCTCAACCATTTACCTCATTAGTGAGCTTGCATGGGACATTTACTCATTGATTGTATAAGTTACTCATAAATTGCTCTAACAAGGATCCCCAAAATATTCTCATATATCATAACCCCTTTAGAATGTTAGGATGTTATGAGATTGGATTTTTGGTTTCATTACATTCAGAATACCTACTCGTTCCCATTCAGACCTGAAAGGCTTATGAGACTCATTTCCCCAACGAACAATCTGATGATATGTGTTTTATTTATGAAAGCTCAAGTATGTCATGAGTGCTTAAACTTCATGTATCTGTTGAAAGTTTGTGCGATAGATTGATTTTGCAATATCTTCAAGGTTTATGCCTCTTACTGAACTGTCATATATAGAAGCTCATCATTCTATTCACTGTTGGGACAAACATGTATGAAGTTAGGCTTCTTTTATTTTAGTGTGCGAGGAATTTAGTTGCTTATGAATGTTTCTGTGTTATCTTTATTTGCAGGGTGCTCCGCCTTGTGCTTATTATGCCCAGAATGGATACTGCAGATATGGAGTTGCTTGCAAATATGATCACCCAATGGGCACACTAGGATACAGTTCATCTGCTTTGCCCCTATCTGACATGCCAATTGCTCCCTATCCTTTCGGCTTTCCTGTTGCTGCATTGGCTCCATCTTCATCTTCCCCTGATCTAAGGCCCGACTATATTTCCACCAAAGACTCATCTGTCAACCAAGTAGCATCACCAGTGGCAGCACTCGAGCCTGTTGGAGTAATCTTGCCAAAAGGTGGATTCCCTCCAGACACTACCATGCGAGCTCAGACTTCTACTACAAATGGTGGCAGTTCAAGCCCTGGTGGCGGTCGCTGATTTTTCTGAGCTGAGTGGAGTGCTCCTCTCAGCACAATTTTTCCATCGCTTGACAAAGGTGGGTTGGATCTACTTCCTGTGAATTTTTCAACCTGTCTCAATTCAACGAGCTACTGCTGACAATGCATTTTTGTTTTGCTTGTTCGACATCAGTTCTGATAGGCCTCTCCAATGTGAATAAGAAGCTGTGGCATCTGTAGAGAAGCCTCAGCGAGGGTGGTTCTCTCTACCATCACAATAAAAGGCATTGATAGGTTACAAGCAAGCTCGATTCACTTGCAATTTTTGCGTCTTCTGTCCATGTCCAAACCGGGAAAAAGGGAGGTTTTTGATTGTCAGGTTCGATAGCTTGTTGGGCGCGGTGCGACTCAGTCAGGTCCATTCCCTTGGTAAATAATTCTCGGGCAAGGAAATTTTCATTGTCACCAGGAAACTTTTCACATGCAGAGATACTGGGTTTCTCCTCCACCTTCCAATTTTCATTTTCTTTTCTTTTCATTTCTTTTCTTTTTTTTTTGTATATTGTCATATGTTATACATATATATCATCAACCGACTGAGACTTGTAACTACATATATGTGTCCATACTGGGAGCAAGGCGCATTGTAACGGACAAAGAACATTTATAATTTATAGAGAGGTCTTGCTGTCATGTCGAAAAGGTCGAAACCATGAGGTCGGTTTCATACCATGCATTGTTATGGTTCTTTTCATGCGTGCTGAGATGTACTGAAAGGCAAATGTGATCTTTTAGCATTTGGAGTACATTTTTCAATAAAGTTTTGAGGGAAAATTGCAAAAAAAAAAAAGCCCCAAGAAGTCACCTTGAGTTTGAATTGCCCCTCTATAAGATGATTTGTTGCGAAAGCCCACCTGGTAAGATGATTCACCTAAAAGTGACTTTTTGGGGGTGGTTTTGCAATTTAGATCCATAGGCACCAAAAGATAAAAAAACGAATACTATTGTCTCAGAGACTCAGAGATAGTGCCGCCTGTCTAAAGTGGTCTAACGATCTTCTTTTTTTAAAAAAAAATGGTTGAACTTTGCCAAAATTTGCCGTTTGATACGGGCAGAACTAGCGAAAAGGTATTCCATTCCAGATACGTTAGCCGAAAGAAAAGATTCCGGTGGGGAGATGCGCGTCGTAACGTGGCAGCCTCACGTGACGCCGCAGCAGAGCGCCCCCGCCCCCGTCCGTCAGCAGGGGGAACCACCGTCGTCCAGCGCGGGGCCCACCTGGGACGACCGCGCATTCACTTCTGCCCCTGCCCGCCCCGTTCCGTTACTCCGTCCATTGGCGCGCCCGACCCAACCTCTCCGCTACAGCTACTGCTACAGCCTAGTGCTCTGCTGTGCTGCCGCTGCGCCACACCGTCACCACCGTACCACGCCCGCGGGCCAATCCACGCGTCCGCCTTGCCCGCGCCCCTGTCCCCTCCCTCCCTCTCCCTCCGCCGGGAGGGCTCCAGCGCGCAGCGGAACCCCACCACGCACGCACCCGATCCCGATCCCTCTCCCGCAAAAAGGCCACCACCACCAGCACCGCGTACGGCAGTCAGCGAGCCCGGACCGCGAGCTGAAGAGAGGAGAGGAAAGGGGAGAAGGAGGAGTCGCCAGGAAGCAACCGAGGCGCGGGGCTCCTGCTCTGCTCCTCCTGCAGCGCGGAAAAGTCGGGATTTTTTTTTCCCTGCTCCTGCCCGTGAGGTTCTTCTGTTCCGGTGCTCCCCTGCCCGAGCTTCGATCGGAGGCGCCCGATCGCTCGCGAGCTTCTCTCGGCTGGTGCTCTCCGAGCGCATGGAGGCGAAAAGCGGCGGGGGCGGGGGCGGGCCCGACCCCGGCACCGGCCTCGAAGGTACGTCGTACGGCTGGACCTAGCTTGGGGAGCTACCTCGTTCGCGCAATTGGGGTACGCGTCGCGTTTGGGGGGGAAGAGTGGGGTTTGGGGGCTTCGCTTCGCTTGCTTCCTTGCTAGGGTTTTGGATCTCCAACACGGTGGCTCACCGGCGCGCCGTCGCCGTGCTGCTTGCTCCGCAGAGTCGATGCAGAGGCTGGGCCTCGGTGGGGAGGAGGCGGCACCGCTGGAGCCGGCGGGGAAGCTGCCGGAGCGGCCGGGCGAGACGGACTGCACCTACTACCTCCGCACGGGCACCTGCGCCTACGGGGAGCGCTGCCGCTACAACCACCCGCGCGATCGTCGCGCCGCCGCCGCGGTGAGCGCTTCGCTTCTCCTCTGCCGTAATTTCTCCCCCGTTCTGCTCCGCTCGGTTTTTTTCCGGCCTGCTCTGTTCCGCTTCACTCCCAGAGTGTGGTGACGGGTGCGCTAAGCACTCCTGCTACGCTGATAATGACCGGCGGCGCGTTGAATGAATCACACACAGCTGGTTGGTGGGATAGGAGCGCTTTGCTTAAAAGTTGAATATTTTGCGACGAATGACCACTAAAATAAGCGCATGGAAACGCAAGTTGACTTTACCAGTCGTTAGTGGGTGCCTTTGTTGATAGTATCAGATATGATTGTATATGGTTTGATGTATTACTCTTGCGATTGATGTGGAAAATTCTTATTCCAACTCGGGCTCTTGATCATTCATTCATTCATTGAATTGATGAACTAAAGCTATGATTTTGCAACATCTGATTGACTTTTGTCTTTGGAAAACAATCTTTCCTGCTTTTGATTTAAGCATTATTTGTTTGATTCTGCTCATTTGTCTAGGTTAATGGAGCTGGAAGGACCACAAGCACGGTGGAGTACCCAGAGCGGCCGGGGCAGCCACTGTGTGAGGTAATTAAACTAGTTCTAAAGCTCATTTTAGTTGGCAGTGTGGTGCCGAAATACAAATGAGATTTTGATCAATGTGATGTGTTGGAGACTGTTAACTTTTTCCCTGTTTTTCTTCAGTACTACGTGAAAAATGGGACTTGTAAATTTGGCTCCAATTGCAAGTATGATCATCCCCGAGAAGGTGGTTTCGCTCCTGTGGTACTAAATCGCAGTGGATACCCTCTACGTCCGGTGGGAGCTCTTGTTCATTCCAAATTCCTCTTTAATTGATTTTCCCGATTATTCAACGTTATGCTTCATGCAGGGTGAAAAGGAATGCTCCTACTATATCAAAACTGGGCATTGCAAGTTTGGAACTACGTGCAAATTCCATCATCCAGAACTTGCTGTCCCGGAAACATCTACCATCTACCCACCAGTGCAGCCATCAGCTATTTCCTCTGCTCATCCATACGCACATCTTGCCGCTTTGCAAATGGGGAGGCCTCCTTTCATGCCAGGACCATTTGTACCAGGCTCGTATCCACCAATGATGCTCCCATCTACAGTTATGCCCATGCAGGGATGGAACCCTTACATTGTAAGTTCCTATTTTTCTCTTACATTGTTTTAAATTCCTACTACTTGAAGAACTTGAAAGTTCCTATTACTTAGCTCTTTACTTCTTTACACAAAGTTAATTCAGTACATGCACTACGATTCTAGGAATGCTATTTTTGGGGTTATTTAGTGAGATAGTAAGAAATAAACTCATAGCATCCCCATTGTACTGGAAATTAGGACTTAAGAAGGTTATTTAGTGAGATAGTAATATCTTTGTGTCCACAACAAAATAAGGCCATTATTTCCTCAAAAAAAAAGGCCATTTGACCTGGAAATTAAGACTTAGGAAGACCCCAAGAATTGGATGTTAGGTTGTAATTCCGCCGTACCTTGAAGAATGATATTATTAACATAAAAGAAAACATTGTGGACTTCCCTAATGAACTTCTTGCTCTGTTTTATCTTAGTCACCTATGAACCAAGTTACACCAGCTGGAGGACAGCAAACTGTTCAAGCAGGGCCTCCATATGGCTTCTCACAGCAGGGACCTACCTCTTCAGTCACTTATGGCAGTCATTATCCACCAATGTATCCTTCAGCTGGGCCTTCAAGCAGCAACAAGCAAGGATATGGCTTTCCAGAGCGTCCAGGGCAGCCTGAATGTGAACATTACATGAAGACAGGAACATGTAAATTTGGACCTACATGTAAATATCATCATCCTCAATACTTCAGTGCATTGAATCCCAACTACATGCTGAATCTTCTAGGACTTCCGCTTCGCCCGGTAAGTAGATTTCATACATCCATCTGTTTTTTATATAGGAAACATATGTCCTTTGGAAAGTTAGTCTAAATGGATTTACATCCCTGATTACCATTGTGCAGTTTATTATCTGACAAAATTGATTTAAGTGGTGTTTAATTGCACTCTAGGCGACCTGTTTTATCCAATTTCACATACCTATAGTTTCCCAATTGCATGTTTTGTCGAAGCCTTGTAAACACTGAACATATTCATCTGCTAGAAGCTATAAGGATTCAAAATTATGTACTGGCTGAATTTGAGGAAAATTTCACTCTTAGGTATAGTTCTGTCGGAAGCCTACTTGCATATTGAATATGTTGATTTTGGACAAAACATATAAATTGCTGTACTTTCAACAAATTTTGCTCTCGACACCTTAGTCTTGTCAACCAAGTCCAAGCACATAATTTTGTTGCCAACCGATCCAGGCCATGGAAATAGGGTCCCGAGGTCCATGAATTATGTATTGTTAATAGTGCAGTCAACCAGAATATGGACCACATCCGAGCACGTAATAGTGCGCACACAAAACAAATAAGGCTTAGAAGGAGTGGATCTGCTTGAGTATATCTGAATCAGGTCTTCATATATCCAACTATCTTCTTAACATGTGCATAGGCGTAGCAAGATGTTTTATGCAGCATCTATTACATGTGGAGCAATACTTAACGAATGAGACAAGGGCAAATGACCTATGATTTATTTAGGAGATCATTGATATTATGTGACTTATTATTAGTTCTGATACATAGTTTAAATTGTGGTTTGCCCATTATATGTTATTCTGCAGCAGTTTTACTCATTCACTGCATCAACATGCAAAACTAAGATATCATCAACTATGTCTTTTGAACGATCCTTGGTTGCATAGCTTCTGTTGTAGTGCAATCAAGTGCTCTTACTTCATATTGCTGGATTCTTAAAATAAAGTTCTATGAATGTGAAATGTAGCTTATGCATCATCTTATTTTCAACTTTATTGATGTTTTTTTGGGACTGTTTTATTTTCAAGTTTCCATGCCTTTTTAAACTTTAAAAGTGATCCCTGAATTTCATTACAAACATTTTGAGTCCTGACCGGCGTAGATATTGATGGTTGCTTTCGCTTGTTTACACATGACAACTTACATGTTTTTAGAACACCGGCGAAGCTAGACCAAATTGGTAGGGTGGTGCATCACTATGGGTAAATACGAGTACAAAATTAGTTACATGGTGAAAATCTAAGGGCTACAAGGTAAAATGCATTTTAGTGTGGGTGCATGTGCATCCACAGCCTAAAATGGGTTTTGTTTAAATATGAATACACTTCAGATTGAGGAAAATCTATCATAATATTCATGAGCTGAGGCAACCATACTTATGATAGAACTTGGATACATTAAACTCTCATTCCTCTGTGAAATTGCATAATATGCTCGGACGGGGAAGCTTACTGAAGATTTGGTCAATAATTAACTTCATTTATTTTCTTTTGATTTTTTCGAACTTTTCAGTGGGTATGATTGCAGTTGTTTTCACCCACTTTACAATATATTTTCTCAAAACTTATCTTGGCAAAGGAAAATCTTTGTTCTGTCAGATTTCCATTGTGGCGGCAAGTGTCAGAAAACTTGGTTGAATTTTTTTTAGATAATGATGAAACTTGATTGAATTGTGAACATTAATATAAAATGAGTCTGAAAATAATAATCTGTTGCCCTTTTCTTGTTTGTGCATGGAGCTGCACTTCCATCTAAAGCTTATCTTAATTTGCAGGGTTCTCAGCCTTGTGCTTACTACGCACAACATGGTTTTTGCAAATTTGGCCCGACGTGCAAGTTTGATCACCCGATGGGTTCTCTAAGCTATAGTCCTTCAGCATCATCGCTTACTGATATGCCAGTTGCTCCATATCCTCTCAGTTTCCCTGTTGCTCATATGCCACCTGCATCATCCTCTGATCTGCGGCCACAGTACACCCTAACCAAGGAATCCTCAGCGAACCAGCAAGCATTGCCTGTAACTACATATGGACATGCTGGATCGATATCAAAGGTTTATGCTCCACACACACTTATCCGTTCTCCAGCTTCTACAGCAGCTGGCATGCAAGCATCATGACAAGTCATATAGGAGAGCTAGTCCCCTTTCTGTCATGAAGATGGATCTTCGACAACCTTCAGGACTCGCCATAGGTGAAATGAGGTCTCGGATTCCTTTTTGCAGTTCGATTCCGCATCAGATCTGTCGTCTCTTACTTAGACCCCATCAATTGTGTATAATGCTGCAGCTGACATAGAACAGGCATGGCTAAACCTTTACCCTGGTGCCACCTCAATAAATGAGAACGGAGAGAATCATGAGATTTATATTAACCGGCTGTCATTATTGTAGTATCATTCAGAGCTCCGTTATTATCTGGTACATAATTATTGGAGCAGGCCACTAGGTGCGCCATCCCAAGACTTATCTGAAAGCTAATGGGCTTCGCAGCTCTTTACCAAATCTTTTGTTTATGTCATCGTCTTGTATGTATATATCCCCCTTCCGCAATATGTATATTCATAATGCGAACAAGGGTCATTGTGATGAAACACCCGGAACCCTAACTGGATCATTGAAACTATTCGCTGGTCATTCGAATCCAGAAATTTGATATATATGTTGTATCCTATATAGTGCAGTATACTTCCGTTGATTATGGACTATGGTGCCCTTGCGGGGCTTGTGCTGGAGCAGCCACGGTGCATCACAAAACTGGAGGACTGGGCTTGCATCTAAGGTTGGGAGGTCTAAGCTGGTGCTTTGGATCGGATGCCCCATGGAAGTATGGATAGGTCAATTTTGCAAGCAATCGGCAAAAATGTTGACGCAGACTGTCTCGATTGAATAAAAGTGTTGGCTCGACTGGAAATCCATGCACGTCAAGCTCGCAAGAAGCTTCCTAACAGAGTATGCCTATACGTGAAATAGCGACGCGCACGGCGCACCAAATCTTCTCCAGAGCAGAGCCTCGGACGTGTTGGATCACCATATATTCGATCGATAGCAATTTCCACGAAAGAACGATCAGTTGATTATCCATCCTAAGATCGGATATCATTAGCACGAATCTGGTTCTCATTAGCTGTCGATTTTTACTGTTTGACTAGCTCTGGGACTTTCTGAACTGCGCAGCAGGGTCTGAGTAGCAACAAATCGTTACACAAAAGAAAAAAGGCGACCATTAGAATCAGAATCTGCGGAAAAAAAGTTCAAGGTGAAAGAAGGCCCAGTCCAACGCCAAATTAGCCCAAGGTAACAAGTACAACGCCAAATTCTGGCTCTGCTCCAAGAGAGTTCCAACTGTGAGACCAATGCTAGCTGGATTTGAAGTTTGTTGGAATTAAGTGGTTCAAAGTTCAAACTATTGGTTCTAGTCCAAAATAAAAACGAAATGGTGCAACCAAATGCACTCAATCAACACACAGCTACAAATTTTTCTAGAGCTAGGATGATCAGCTCCAGTAGTTTTTTGGAGTTGAAGCTGCGCCAAATACACCCATAGCATGCAGAAACTCGTGAAGTCGTGATGCGTCACGCAACTTCAGCAGTTAATTCTGTGCTTACTAAAGCACGGACACGGCTTGCTGGTCTGAAACTCTTAACTATGGGCAAACCTAGCTGGCACGATCGAATATAATCGCTCGTCGTCAAAACGCGGTGTGAAACGTGGACAAGTCACGGTTTCAACAAAAATTAGCATCTTTTAAGCTTGATTGGAGAGCAGTAACTTGCGGCACCGTGCATCCTAGTCATCGGTTAGCCAGATGATGAACCTTGAGTACGACTACTGTTAGGTAAAGCCATATTTTGCACATATTCTGAAGTGGAAAACAAGAGAAAGAATCGCATGCATGAAAAAGATGAACTTGTCGACGAGGTAGCCCATGCAGGAATAATATGTTATTGCAGACGTTGATCAGCCTCATCAGCACGTGTTCAACTCGTCAAAATTAGTTAGGCACGAGCTCGATCGCCGGCCTTTTCAGCTGGCAAGTAGCGACTATCTTAGTAATTAAGATCGTGATGTACCTTGCACGTACGTGACTCGTGAGAATATTACATATATACTCATGTGTGTGTACAGCGCATGCAATATACGCGTAGCATCCATCGAATATGATTCCTCATCTAGAATTTCTCGGGCGTAAGTAAAGATGGCTGGCTGGGATAAGTGGTTGCATGCCGGCCAGCTCAGTGACGGAAAGTACCATTTGCAAGTTGATGTACTTAACGTACGTATGCACTCAATCATGTCCGGATGGTTCTCTTGCTTTCATTGAATGTACTAAAATGGCCGGCGCCATTTAGAACATAGAATTTACATAATTTTTTTGCAAGAGATCAGCATATGAGCACTCGCATAATACCCGCAAAAAAAAAAAAAAGACCAGCATGAGACTGCAGTATAGTCGTATGAATTGTCACGCACCAGATGGGGCTGATCCTACTTAGAAGCGAGAATATTAATATTTTCTGATTCGTGTGGAAATGGAACTCCATCGGCGAGGGTGGCAAAGGTTGCAGCTAGGGCCGGGGTGCTATAGTTAAAGTACAACAGGTAAACTACACTATCGATGATAGGTCTTAACTTGTCTAGCTTGAAAATTGTCTGAGTTCCCTAAGAGTGTTCTGCTTCCTGCAACAACAAGCGGTATTTTTCATTTCCAGTCTCTACATTTAAAATGTAGTGCATACATATTTTTTCCTATCTGTTTCCATCTGTGTGCCAAATTATTAGAAGTGATCTCTTCTCCTGTTTGACCTCAGTCTATAATACATAAACAATCTTAGGGCACAACAATTGTTTCCTCTGAAATTCTTCTGGCATCTTATGCTCCTTCATCGCCATTTCAAGGCAAACTATGATTTGCATACAAAAGGGAAAAAAGGATGGAGTATTTAACTACAGTATCGTATATGTAGCACAAATTCGCCAGCATGATGGTTTAGGTAGGACACCACGATCGAATTGCACATAGCATGGACTTATCAATGTATACATAGATTCAGAGGGAAGATTAACGAGAACTTTTTGCAGAGTGGCTTATATAATTTGAAAAGGGACTTTATAACACAAAAACATTTCTTTTGCGGCGCTCATCTCCATCATACTATACATAAAACCAAGCCAGCTCCGATTTATCAATCCATCCGTGTGCCAGCTTTCAGGGAACTAACGGAGCCAAATGTGCCATCACACACGTACGTAACATTAACAAACTGAGATAAGCCAAAATCTCTCTTTGCAGATGCTTTAGCTTGTCTGTAGAGAAAAGCAAAGATCAATTCTATCCTGCATTATTCCTGCCGTACACACCAAATATATACTTGACAATGAGAGAGTATCAATTTTGTTCTAGATAAAGTTGATCTTGATCGATCGAATTCCCTTTCACTTAAAAAAATGTTCCAAGGGTGAGCACGTACAGCTCAAATTCTCTTGTGTGATGGCTAAGTAAAGGAGTAAAATATATAGCAGATGAATCGTATTCCCCTACAGAATAATTAGGCCCTTTTTGTTTTCCTTTCGGGGAAAAGGTTGGTAGGATTCTGCGCACACAACATATATTTTTCTCGGATCATATACTTATCTACGTGCCATAGAATTAAAATTTAATTATCAATGATATAATGCACTAACAAGATCTCCCCATTTGCAAACGTTTTCACTCTACCATCCGCATCAAGAGAAGCCATATTTTTTCTGTTTTCTCGACGTGTCGTGATGGCAGCGCAACAAGTGGCAAAATCTTATGATCTCATTCTCATACCGATCTTTGTCGCCTAAATATAGTGACAGCGCTTCTCTGGGGGACTATATATAGTGCACATATGGATGATGTGTTGGATGCACTGCACTATCAGTTTAGCACACACACTTTTCAGCATTGGTGCACACAGTTGTATATATGCACCTTTTTCGGTTCTTCCTATTGCGCAGACATATTCCAGGTAGCTTATCGAGCACATTGTGGATCGAGGAGCGAATCCTTAACTAACACATCCGCAGATATACATATATACATACATATACATATATTCTCCCGCGCGCACTCAAGTTCAATCTTCTCTTGTTTTGTTGCTAGCTGCTAAACCCCGCGAAATAGCATCTTCGCCTGACCTAACCTAACCGCGACCCCACACTGCAAATCAAGATGTTCTTGTGATCTCGCTCTCTCTATTACTACGTAGCCATACCTTTTTCCCTTTGCCTCATCCGTTATATCGGCATCATGATATCTACAAGCTATACTAGTAGTATTCACACATAAACTTATGTATGGCCTGTCTCCCACATCCTTGTCTCCTCTACCCCACGCCATCAATTTCTATCGCTTTGGCCAGCTTCATGTGTCCTATATATACCCCCTGAGCCCCCTCCCAATTGCTTCACCCATCCATCATATCCCCAGCAAAAACCATCTCTCTCTTTCTCTGTGAAGCTAGCTAGCACATACACACACAAGCTAGATAGTCCCTAGCTTTTGGAGTAGAGAGAGACAAAAGAAGAATTCATTAATCAAGGTCGTCGGCGGCGTCGAGGAAGAAATCAATCAAGGCCGTCGATCAATCAAGAGGATGTCGGGCGTGTGGGTGTTCGACAAGGACGGCGTGGTTCGCCTGGTGCAGAACGCGGCGGCGTCGGCGGCGAGCGGCGGAGCGGTGCGGAAGCGGAAGGCGCTGGTGCACACGCCGAGCGGGCAGGTGGTGCGGTCGTACGCGGAGCTGGAGTCGGAGCTGCGGGCGCTGGGCTGGGAGCGCTACTACGAGGACTCCTCGCTGTACCAGTTCCACAAGCGCGGCGGCCTGGACCTCATCTCCCTCCCCGCCGACTTCAACAGGTTCTCCTCCGTCCACATGTACGACATCGTCGTCAAGAACAGGGACTCGTTCAGGGTCGTCGACATCTGAATTCTGGATTGTGAAGAATTATGTACGTACGTCCTCCTCTCGATCATCCATCGATGATGATCGATTATATGTCGTCTGACCTGACGATGTAGCAGCGTGAGCATCACTTCATCAGTAGTAAGTATGTGTGTGTGTGACCATCGATCGAACTTGTTGTTAATTAGTGTGACCTGATGTGAGTGTATATCTTCAGTGTAGCTAGTGTGACAGGTGGTCTTTTATTTGTAAGTCAGTGAGGTTACTACATATGCTTATGTTTTGCTTTATCAATTCTGATGTAACTCAAGTGTTGAATGCATATGGGGTGCTGTAAGATTTGGTTCCATCTTCTGTAAACTGCTCTCGTGCGACTACATACATTTACAGACACTACAAGGAACTTCTTTAATTTCCTGGAAATTCCTAGTTTTCATCACACTAGCAGCCAGAGAACGAAGTAGAAATGCCAGTGTTTGTAGAACTAGCAGGGACCGTTCAGTGTCTAGAGGCCATGCGCAGCTCGCAACAATGAATTCAGATTTCTTCCCTCCACAGACCAGAGACAAACGTTCGGGATCGAGTTCTTTCTTTCTGGGGTTTCTTCTGAATTCAGTTCGCTCAAAAAACTAACTGAAACGCAGTTTCTCAGAAAAGTTGCAGCAATTCAGCCCAGCATTTGATATATTCTCAGCCCATTGGGAACAAACGAGCGAGAGGTACTACATCTGCCACGGGCTCACGGCCCATAGTACCTCTTGATCTTGATCCGCCGTGTTTAACGCTTTGCTTGGGGCTCGGGTACGCGGGGAGGCGGCGCCGGCGAGTCGCCGATGGACGCCGAGGTATTCTTCCTTCCACACCAGCGCCGACGCATTGCAGCCCCTGCCGCTCCCTCCTCTTGATCTTGATCGGAGGCTCTCGCGGCTTATCCGCGCCGTGCGCCGTCGCCCCACCGCGGCTCCGACCACGCTTTCCGCTGATCCGGTGACGTGACGCCGCCGCCTCAACTCCGCTCATCACCCACGGCCACCACCGCGCCTACCGCGTAGCGAATTCCCACCTCCGGTCCTACCTCCCTCCCTCCCCTTTTCCTATGTCCGGAGGAAGAGGGCGGCCTCGCTGGAGCCAAACCGACATGCCCTGTACCCTGACCTCAGCAGCCGCGACACAGGTAGAAGAAGACGATCGGCATGTGGGGCCCGATATCGGCCCCTCGAATCCTCTCTCCCTTTGAGCGGCTTCCTCATTCCAGTTCTGTTTCCATTCCGGCACGCCCCATCTTCTCCCTGTCTCCATCAACTGAAAGCTCCAATTTTGTCAGGTCCTGCACCTCCGCCCCACACCTAGATGATACAGTACAATCAGGTCCGGTCGAATTCGCATATAACTTAGCCGATTTCCTCATAGCTCTTAAGCACTACGGACTTCATGCACATAGGCTTCTCGATTTGGGGATGCATGGTCTGAAACTGAAGCCAATGGTTGTTTAATATCTGTATTTGGCGTGTGTTTAATCGCTTCGTGAGTTTTGATAAGACTCTGCTAGCCGTGTCAGGACTATTTTACTATCGTTGTCGGCGTATATTCGCATTAGTTAACTAAGTTAGCTCCCATAAGAACACCATGCCACAATCCAAGATACTACTCCAACCTTTTCAGGACCCAGCAACCAAACTGAATAGCAGAGCTGAAACACTTCACCCAACCCAGCTCACAGACGTGCCCAAACTGCAGTACCATTATCTTAGTGGTCCCACCTTCATATAACCTCAAACTTTACAAGCTTTTCCATTGCTCCATGATAATTTTCTCTCTAATTTCCATGTTCACTACCTTTTCGTATTGGCACAATCCTCGCATTAAGAGATCCAGTTATACAAATTTAAGAACAGTTTGCAAGGAATAAGGATCGCTAGTGCCTGTGTGAATTTTTGCATCTTTATACTTATGGTTGCTACATTAGCATCATATGAAGTCACATGACTTATCTGCTGCTTATGCAATAGCCAATCAGAGATGAATTTCCTGTCAGATGGAGATTCATCCTTGTCCATGTAATGAATCTAGAAGCAGTGCAAGCCATCAGAGGAGGGAGCTAGTAGACAAATGTGCAAACTTATTTCCGAGGTTTGTGCATGAACTAATGTAATGAATGATAGTTTCGGTCTTGATGCATAAGATAAGAAGAATACCAGAATCCATTGTTAGTCTCATTACATTATCTGTGTGCATAATTGTCATGTGGTCACTTCTTGTCATTCCTCTTGAACACTCAGGGCCAGGTTTCCAAAATTAAGGAGCTAAGTGCACAGGCAGAGCACAGTGCACAGACAAAGCAAAGTGCGTACAACTTTCGCGCGCGGAAGGATGATTCAGTTGCAATGCAAAGGAGAACAGAATTTGCGAGGTTGAAGGAGCAGCAGAATCAGAGAAGAAAAAGGCGCAAGGAAGCTGAAACTTTGAGACAGAAAGAGATACGTGAATTTGCGGAAAAGCCTGGATTAGCATAAGAAATACTTTGGATATACTGCCTAAGCGTAAAGAGAGAGATTTAAAAAATAGAAGTACGTATTGAACCTTTCCTTTGTGTCCTGTCATTCTTATCTTTAATAAAGTCTCAAATACACCCTTTTTATTTTTAGCAGCTGAGGTAATAAATGTGGATACAAGTGTAGCAATTGAAATGGAAGGTGACTTGCCCTTGTTGTTCTCTTTTTACCCTTTACATAGTTCACAGTGGCGTAAATAAAACCAGTTAAGTGAGTAAAAATCTTCATTCACTCTTATTCTGTAATTTAACCAGAGTGGCGCCCATATTTTTCAACACCGGATATCGGGGTCTTTAAAACTACACTGAAAGGTGCTAGCTGGGAAGTTGAGAAGTTGGTTTTGCAGGTTTCCCATTCTGTTGTAGGGCTTCAATCTATAGGTGATTGCTTCATTGATTGCCAATTCCATTTGTTGCTTATTCTGGTCTTGACTTGTTTATTTCACGGAGATTTAATATTGTTTACAGTGGCAGGAACAGATCATTTTTTTTGTTCTGGTACTGTTGTTGAGTCTGATAAAGAGACCCACACAATTGTGACAGTTGCGAATTTGGTTAAGTGTCCAGACACAGATGGAGTAGCCGATGACCTGAAGGTTTGTCTTGCATTGTGATTGGTGAATTCTTGCCCTCGGCCTTCCGCAAACACTAATACTTTTGTTCTTCTGCATTTGATATAGATCAATGTATATTTGCACAATAATGAAACTTGTGAAGGAAAACTGGTATATCATGATTCTATCACAACATTTGTTTGATTGAAATTCAGTCTCCTGTCCATCTGCTAGAAGAAGGCTTTAGTTCAAATATCGATGCCATCCACTTTGGTAAGAGCTGTTCAAGGGATGTCGTTACACTGGGTCGTGACAAAGACATCCACATGTTGGTGATTAGTACAGGAAAGATTATTCCAAAACGTAGCAAGATTGACTGCGAAGAGCTTGTGGTATCAACTTGCAGGATTTCAAAGGTGGGCATATTAGAAATATATTTGTGTTAAAGTCATAATGCTTATTGTCACACTCATATCTGAATTTCAAATTATAATTCCAGAGCTTATTTAGTGTTTTGATACCTTATTAATAGTCTTGAATTCTTGTGCCCTTTCAAAATTGAAGGTAATCATTTTAATACCTTCTGGATTTATTATTCTTTGTGTAATCCAACGGCAGTGATGGTGACCTCCTTAAATATGCACCCCTGAAATGCTTGAGCTTAGATATCTCAAACAACTACAAAAACTTATCTCCTAAGTTGGCCCATCACAAATTTCCCTTATCGCAGCATCTTATGCTTTTAAATTTAATTTGTTTTCCAACTGAATCATCACATTAAGTATCATGGTATCCGACAGGAGCTGTTGCTACCGTAGCGCACCACACTTTGTTTCTGATAGCCTGATGTCCCACATGACAAGTAGTCGTTTCTTTGCCTTCATGTAGATTACTCTGATATTTTATACTTTCACGGACTTTGATTATTGGAAAGGAAGGAAGGGAGGGAGAAAGAGAATGACATGCATAAGGCCAACGGCTGCGGTGGAGAAGGTGTTAGCTATGGTGGAGATGAGTAAAAAGATTGGGAGCAAGTTTGGGAGGAGGAGGGAGATAGCAGATTGAGAGGTTTGAGGGTTCCAAGTTTCCCTTTTACTCCCTCCGGACTTCAATTGCTGATGTGCCGACAGCAAACCCTACATCACTTCAAGACTAGAGGCAGTAGTTTTATTTTGCCTCATAACGGTACATGGCCCTTTTATAGAGGGAGCATAACTTGACCCGTCCCTTAGTAAGCGAATAGACTCGATCTAAGCCTTGGAATCTGTACTAACATGGAAATTGCATAGTATAATCCTGTCTAATTTAGTGGGCAAGTAATGGCTGCTACAATACTATTTACGTGTCCTATAGCGTGTATGAACAATATCACAGCCCTTCTTGGGTATGGTGGCACTATCGTCTGACAAAACTTTAACCTAATGTGAAATTTGGAGAGTAAAGTAGGCATTTTCTTTTCTGTAACTCAAACTTTGGTCACTTGTTCATGTGCCTTTTTTTTGTTAATAATTTGATGACCAGCAATGTATTTTGGTAGGCAGAAGTTGGGGGCCCGCTGATGAACTTTGATGGAGATCTTATTGGGATGAATTATTACGACACTACTGAAACCCCCTTCATTCCAAGTGTGATTGTGTTAAAGTTGTTGCAGCAGTATACTTTATTCAGGTATACATTTGATTATTTTTCTTAAACAGTTATACAACAAGTTTGATGAATTTCAATCTCCACTTGTATCTTGGGATTTATCAGTTCGTCCCTTGTCTAATTTGCTGTTGGGACTTGGGTCCCGAAATCACCAGTAATCCCTAGATTGAGATATGTGACTAATTGACTGGCATGACATGTTCATGACTGGGTATATTGGGGATGAATTAGGCTGTTATTCTCAGTTAAATGTGTGTTTGGGTGTGTCGAAGGGGTTTCTCCCTCTCCATTTACTATATTCTTATTTATGAAATGATACGCAGCTCTCCTGCGCGTTCGAGGAACAAAAATAGGCTATTATGTAGTCCAGTTAGATATAATAGTGATTGCTAATGTTGTGATGTTGGATGCTTAGATGTGGTTTTTCTTGGTATATGATGACAGAAAGTTTCCATGCTCTTATCACGACATCATTTCTGTTATGATGGGGCAATCCTACTCCCTATGATTTGCTTTGTTCTTGCAAAATGCTAAGTTCCATGCCATTTCATTCAATTGGAGATGCGATAACTTTCTGGTGCAGAAAGCAATGTTTATTTTTGGCAAATCACAGTTTGATCTTTTCGTTTCTTTTTAATAATATATGGTGCAGAAAATTTGTAAGACCCTCGCATGGGCTGCTTGTCAGGACGCTTTACGCAGAAGGGTGTGATGCATTTGAAAAGATGCAAATCAACTTTCGTGGGGCCTCTGGTGTGATTATTGAGAAGGTTTGTGTCCGGTCTTTCTCTTTTGTCCAAGTGAATTGTACGTTGAAGAACTCTTCGGTTCCTTACGTATCGAACCTAGTTTTGTTTTATAGTGCTTTGCCTGGTTAATCCTACTTTGGTTTCTTACATTTGGAACCTAAACTTGTTTTACCGTGCTTTGACTGGTTAGGGTCCTATAATTTATTTTTTCAGATTTTGTTATTTTGGGTTATTTGTTTGATGAGCATATTTTAATTGCAGATTGAAAAGCAATCTCCTGCGAAAGCATCTGGTTTGAAACAAGGAGATATCATTAATCAAGTTAATGGTGTATATTTTTCCAGCGCAGTAGAGGTCTGTTCTTGTTTACTTGGTTCTCTGTAGATATGTTTTCTTGATTGGCTTTTACTTGGTTACGTATGGATGTGTTTGGTTACTTGGTTGTTGTGTACCACGCTGTATTTATATGTGACGTTGGATCTAATTGAGTTTCCAATCCTAGAAAAGGCAAAATTATATATTCTCTTATGGTATAGATCTGGGGTCTCCTTGTGAACAAAAGTATGTGAGGGTACATATTAGGATGTAATACACCGAATCCGAATGAGCACTAATTGAGCAAATACAAATACGAAGCAATACAACAGAACATGATCATGGTCACAAATAGGTTTCTGAAACCAATCAAACTACTTGCATAACAATGAGAATATAACATGATGTCTTATGTTTGACCTCAAATAGGCTGTTTCCACTTTTAATATTTTTTAATTATTTGATGTCTTTATTAGTAATATGTTTTCGAATAACAATGAGAATATAGGTCCTTGGAAACATGAGAATGGGTCTAAGAAGTGGTTCAAGAAACTTTATTTAGTTTCTGAGACGCATAATTTGATACTTAGCAGGAATACAAAGTTTAAGATATCAGGTCTATACTATTTGCAGCCCTCCTGTAGTCCTGTATGTTCTGATGAGGAAACTAGGGCCTTTACAAGACGACACACGAATAATCTCCAATACTTGTTAATTTGTTCTGCTGGTTATCTAATGCAAAATTGTTCGGAGCGATAGATAGTTTGTCGAAAACTGTATCACTGTATTCACATTTGATAAGGCGTTTTATCCTTCGTATTCGACAGTATCCAGATGTTTGTATGCCGTAGTGGCCATATTCATTTTTGTCCAGATTGGTCAGACATTATCCTCTGTTTAAATCACATGCTGCATCCGCTATGCCTGGCCCGAGAGGATAATTGGAAGCAAATGTACGTGCACCTAAAATCCAGGCTCATTGTCTCTGACAGGCGACCAAATGACTTGGTTTTTGCATGTTACGTTTCGTGCCACGCTTGGTGCACCCAGTCAACTATATCCTTAATGTCTTGTACTGAACACATCCTTGTTGATATTTTTTTTGTACCAGCTTGCTGCCATACTGCTGGATATAGGCGCTAGGTATCTGTCGGACCTCCCAATCCTTGGGCAGCTTGATGACTCCAATAAGATGGCAATACACCTTAAGGTTTGGTTTATGGAATTGAAAAGAGAGAGAACGAGAAGAAGAATCCAGATATAAGCTATAGCAGTGATATATTTAAGTTCTTGAATGTTCTAACTGCTTCTGTTTCTCTTGCTTTTACATCCAATCCAGTTTGGTTTGATGGGTTGTGAACATGAAAAAACAATCGTCGTTGACAAGTTCACATCAGATGGATTAAACAGGTGAATTTTGTCTTACATGTTTGATTAAACACGCACACTCTCCATTCTTGACTAGATTTATCATAGTCCTAAACGTCACGTAGAATGGAGGTAATACTATCTTGACTTAGCAAGTGTTTTGACTAAAATTCTCACTTTACTTCCAGCAGATGGCCTTTTCCAAAACCAATAATTGTTCGTCAATACGTAAATGGGAAAAAGGCTACTGAAGAATGGTATGCGATGGAATCCTAAGAATTGATAGCACTCGGTGTTGACGCGATCATGTTGAGATCCTTTGTATATTGACATGTTTGTGTGTGGTCGCCAATGGATCAGCTTGTTGTTAACTAGTGTGACCTGATGTGAGTATATATTCTCGGTAGCTTTTTTTTTGTATGTGTGAAAATATTCTCAGTAGCTAGCTAGTGTGATAGAGCGTCTTTGTACTGTATAATAGCTTGGTGCTTTTAGTCTATATATATCCGCCCAGCAGTAGCGTACGCCATCTTCGACGTACAAAACTTGAGGGAGAAGCTTGTCGTTGAAGTCAAGCTTGGCGCAGTTTGCCTCATGCACGCATGGTCACCAATCCACTCACCAGCACCGGAAACGACCATATTCTGGCCCTTAATTTGGTCGCGCTATCTCACACCACGGTTGGTTCTGCACGCGCCAATATAACGCGAACTGCGGTGCCTGCCTGCATGGCAATGCTGCCACGATCTGCCGCTGCCCGTTGTTGTTCCATCCCTACTAATCCGGCGACGAAGGAAACAAGATGTCAAAGATATGGCCGGATCGCGCATCGATCGTGGCCGCGCGGGCAAGCTAGAGATCTTGTCCGCCCTTCTGTTCCGTATTTATGAGGTGACGCTCCGCTACCCCTTTTACGCTTATACCACGCTCTAAAAAGAGGCACGTTGCGTGCTCAACGCAAAGAGCGCTTAATTGGCTCTTGCGTAAAGCTCCATATTGTTAACGAGTTTTGATTTGAAAAATGCTCCTTAATTTCATATGTTGCCCTTCCTAGCTACAGCCTCAAACTCCACTATACACGTTAGTGACACTCCGTGCGTGCATGTGTCATGGTCAGATTCATTCACGAAATTTTGTGGCACTTCCACCATTCAAATGCTGCCCTTTCGATCCTAGCGCTAGCCTCGAGCTGTTTAATTTCACATGTGGCGCGTGGAACGACACCAGTCATCAAGAGAGAAGTGAGCACTGAGCGGTATCGACTGGAGCTCACTGATTTGACCTGGAACTCACAGGAGAGACAAGGATCAACGAGAGTGTTCTGCGACACGCTTCACAGAGCTGCGCTACGTACTGTTTCATTCGCTTTCGGTGTTACAGCAGTTGCCAGTTCCGCCACCGGTTCGTCGACTCAACCGTTGCCTCCTGATCGAATGGAAGCATTTTTTTTTTAAGGAACAACGCCCACAAGGGCTAGATATTTTCATTGATCCGGAACACCAGGTACAGCAGCATTTCTTTTACATAGGCCCTTACATAGAGATGGAATTACACATAGGCCCATAAGCAAAGCTAAAAGGACGCAACAATAATTAGAGGTTACATTTAGGTCATGTGAATTACGCCTGCACCGGAGATGGGAACGAAACAATCGCCGAGAACGGAACCATCGCCGTCACCACAGCTTTACCTTGCACTCCGGCTTGAGGAAACACATGGACACCAGATCTCTAGCTTCATGAGCAGATGCCATCATCCACATCGGGACCGGGCGGTGTGTACGGTTAGGAACCGTCAAGCCACCGCGACATGGATGACTGATTGGCCTCCTTGTGCCCGCTGATTGATTCACCAGCGGCCCTCCTGGCGATTGCCTCAGCAAGAGCACTCGAGGTAGAAGAGGTCGCAGCCGTAGATCTAAAGGGAGCAACACCGGGCTGTACCAAAAGCACGTTCCCCCATCGAAGTTGGGGATCAGCAGCATCACGCGATCAACCCAAACGAGAGAACGGAGGCAACCACCACAAAGCAAAGTCCTGGTAACACTTAAACACAATCTCCACCGGAGCAGTACCAGCACCAGATCAACAAAAGGAAAGAAAGGGGGGGAGAACCACTCGCCGGGGAGGGAGCCGACGGGGAAGACAGCCATCACGGCAACACCACAAAGGACAAGGAGGAGCAGAAGAACCAGCACAGAACTGAACAAATCACCTCCACTCGACGATGATCTGGCTGGCCGAACTCCAAACTACTTTATTTAGATCTAAAACCTATACTAAACAGCTAGAGGCCTAAAGGGGATGGGACCCCCTCCCTCACGTCGCCGGCAAGCACACCGGAGAGGAGAGGAAGGGGGGCCGCTTAGACTGGAGAAGATGGAGGCTGGAAAGGCAGCTTGAAGAAGCTGCTACAGTGTTTGGGGAAGAGTCGGGAGAGAGGCAGGGTAGAAGGGCTCTCTAGTTTGTTTACGTGCAATCAGAGTTTGTTTACGTGCAATCAGAGTGTGTGTGAATGGAAGCATTGAAGTGTGACTGTGTAAAGACATACAGAATGAGCGGTAGCTGGGCCTTTGAACTGGTGTCCCGGGTCAGAGCTCGATGATTGGTGGCTTCTTTGCCATAATGGCATGGATAAAACTGTTGAACTATACTAATGCTCCACAGTACAGTACAGACTGTACAGTACTCCTACTAGCATCTGGTTAACCAAGCAAACGCAAGCGCATGCAGGACGAAACGGTGGCGCTTCCGCTTGGGCTGGGCGCTAGCTCGCGTCGCGGCCATGGACTGCTCTCATCTCATGCCGCAGCTATCAAGTCCTTGTCCTCTGCTCGCCGTAGCTACGCAGGCAGGCGCTCCGCACGACGAGATCTTCCGTTCCCGTCCCGTCTAGTACAACTATGCATGCATCATGGCACGACACGGCGTTCATCTCGCGTTCATCTGGCGGACGCCGATCGAGTACTACTACTCGTATCGTAGACATCCATATACTTCTTCAGTCCCTAAATATAAGGGATCGTTGAATTTCAGATATCACTTTTGACTATTTGTCTTATTCAAAAAATTTGTAAAAATAATATTTATTTTATTATAATTAGTTTTATCAGTAGATATACTTTAAATATAATATAATTATTTTATATTTTTATAAATATTTTGAATAAAACGAATAGTCAAACGTGATGTCTGAAAGTCAACAATCCTTATATTTAGGGACGAGGGAGTATGCCTCTCTCCCTCTAGACGCGCGTGCCTGCACGCCTCAAGCTGCTGCCAGTGGGGTCGGCCCGACCAATCTGCTGAACTTGCAGGCAGATTGGTCGGGCAGATTTTGTCTCCCCTTGCTGGCGATGCTGGCTTCGGTGGAGGTTGTCTCCGGGTTGATGTCGCTCAGATCCGGCGATGTCTTCTCTGGTTTTTGCTTCTCTTGGTTGGTGGTCGACGAAGGTGCTTGTTTGGTTCTTCTTGTTTCTTCCGATGGCGGTGCGATGGCCGGTCAGGAGCTCTCTTCGTGCTATGGGTGCTTTCGCCCTTCAAATCGGCTTTTCCCAATGCTTGGAGGTCGCAGCCATGGAGGAACGAGGCCAGCAGGAGCCGTCGGTGGTCGCCGGCGAGGAGAAGAGGAGTCGGGAGAGTTCTAGGGGAAGGGGGAGTTAGTTGTAATTTTCCTTTCTTCGGGGGCTTTCCTGTAAAAGTGTCTCAGGGGTGTGTTTGTAAAAAGGTTTGGGTTGTACTGTGCAACGTTTTAATATAATCCCATCCTTTTCGCAAAAAAAAAAGAACTTGCAGGCAGATGGTACAGTGATGCACACGGAAACGCTGGGGTCATGAAAGGGCATGCACCTCTCGGGATCTCACATTTGTCAATTGTCATGGGCATCGGAAAGACAGAGAGAGATCTGCTGAAAAAGCTGCTTGGTGATCTTCTGCAGAGAACGATGATTCAATGCATGGCGCGTCCCTCTTCCTCTATCGCAACAATGACTGCTGCGATCGACAACCACTGTGGTAAACCCCGCCGATACAGTCGCATTGTGGCATTACTGCTAGGGTGGGCGGTGCACGCTACCGGGCAAAAGACGCGTAGAGATACCAAGGCACGGATTTGGTTAACAATGACAAAAACTGCACATCAAAATTTCAGGATTAACCATGTCGAAAGCAGGATATACTAGTTTCAGATTGGCCAAGACTGTTAGGATTTGTAGTAGTGTGAAGACTATATAGTGAGTCAGGGCCGGTCTCATTCGATCAGGAGGCATTATTGCATTACTACATTGTCGCTTTTTAGCTACACAGTTTGGTAGAAAGATGCTCACATAGTATTGTGCAAAAATCCACCGAAGAAAACTGTATATCATTCTTTTTAGCTACGGTGACAGACTATCGCGCTTCAGTCATCGATCCCATGCATGAGAGGTTTTTTAATAATTTAATCCTTTTTTAATTAATATTTTAATAATAGTCCGACTGAAACTAAATTTGCAGATCTAGCCTATTTAGTCGCGCCAAATCGATTGACGTGACTGAGACTATAGTCACTCCAATCTGACCGGCGCGACCAACTTCCACGTCAGCATGGGGCGCCACGGCCAGTTTCAGTCACGCCAAGTTGATTGGCGTGACTGAAGATTGAGTCCCGCCAACCAGGTCGGCGCGACCCAAACTTAGCTGACCCCGTCGAGCGTTGAATTTTGCGCCGAGGATATGGGTGCGTCCACAGGCCTCACGCTCCGGACCGACTGTCCTTTTGTGGATGCGCACACAAATTCCAAGAAAGTGAAAGGCTAGGATCAGAGGGAAGTAAAAAAAGGCTGCACATGTGTGACTATTTTGTGTACGCCCCCATTCATTTCCGTCTATGAAGCAAGTCTCCGACAAAAGCCCTGCCCCAAAGCCACCGTACACTTCATGAATTTTATGCATGCACACGCAAGTGAGTCAAATGGATAGAACTCCAACTTCGTGGCTCTCGTACAAAATAAGAATTAAGTTAATAAGAAATGTATGAACAAGACTAAGTTAATAAGAATTTTATTGCTATCACATTTTCTACTGTTATGGTATCTACAAAATTGATACTGGTCATATTTGTTGCTTCTTGCATAAGATTTTATTGTAGCTCGAATTTTCCTTTTTAATTGTTCATGCACTTTTTCTAGGAGTAGCATTTACCAGTTCGGAGCACTAGACATGTACTTGAAGGGTACAATAACCGAATAAGTAGATGTCAAAAAGAAATTTTTACGATCAGTGTCCAAAATTTGCTCTTCAATAGTGTTAAATGTGATAGCAATAAAACAATCGAGAATAGATCCATCTTACGGCCTCATGGTCTACTAGACTGAAATGGTACTACATTGATTATTTTGATTAATCAGACTAATAACTGTCAACCGTTATTCTTAAAAATATTAACTGTAATTTTTGTGGTTAACTATATTAGCTAGAAAATTTAAGTAGTTTAATTTGTTGCGGTTAATTCAGATAACAATTTTTGTATTTAATCGCACTCACCCCTGTACATTCCCTTTTTTTGTGAGTAGTATATATTCTGTCCCTGTTCATACATTTCTTATTAACTTATTCTTATTTTGTACTGGGGCCAAGAAGTGAGAGCTCTATTCATTTGATTCTCTTGCGTGCACAGTGCATGCATAAAATTCATGCAGTGTGCGGTGGCTGTGGGGGATAGACGGAAATGAATGGGACCCGTACATCCAAAATGGCCACGCATGTGCAGCCTTTTTTACTTCCCCTGTGATCCTAGCCTTTCCCTTGGAATTTGTGTGCGCGTCCACAGAAGGACCGTCAGTCCGGAGCGTGAGGTCTGTGGACGCACCCATGTCCTCGGCGCAAAGATTCAACGCTCGACGCGATCAGCTGTAAGTTTTGGTCGCGCCGATCTGCTCGGCGGGACTCAATTTTAAGTCACGCCAAACTGATTGGCGTGACCGAAAATTGATGTGGCAACTCACGCTGACGTGGAAGTTTGTCGCGCCAGTCAGGTTGGAGCGATTGTAGCCTCGGTCACGCCAATCTATTTGGCGCGACTAAATGGGCTAGATCTGCAAATTTAGTTTCGATCAGTCTATTATTAAAATATTAATTAAAAAAGGATTAAATTATAAAAAAAATTCCATGCATGACCACTTGAAACAGATCACCAGTTAATCCAGAGAACAGTAAAAGGAAATTAGACAATAATGACAAACTAATCTGGATTCAGCAGTTTCATTCCACACGTTCGATCGTGTTAGCTAACTGCTTCCACTAACAGGACAACGGATTACAGGACTTGCCGGCAGCTTGCCATCTCGTCGTGATCCTTCACGACGACACCCTCTACCACGTAGTGGTAGTAATCAGCAAAGGACAAAGAGCTTTCCTCTTTTATCACCGGATCAATTACTCCATCGGATGCGGAGGCGACCAGAGGCGATCCGCTTTCCCTCTTCCTGTCGCCGACACGTGGGCCCACGCTGCGCCATCGTCTTCCTCCTCTGAACCGCCCCCGAAATGGAGCGCGAATGCTTCTTGATATGTCACCGGAGAGTACTGCCTTTTGACCGTTGGCTCGAGCGCGCGTGCCTGCGAGCTCGTTCATTGCGCTGCCACTCGTGCAGGCGTTCGGCGCTCTCGCCTGCTGCCCGGCAGTGAGAGCGATTTACTGCCGCGCAAGGGAAGGGAGTGAGCTCCCCAAAAAACCCTATCAATATTTTCGCGGCCTCTATAATACTAGTAATTTTTTCGAAAGATTATAATACTAGTAATGGAGCACCGGCCCAGTCTCCTCTTCATTTCCCCACTCGCAGCCGCCCGGCCCCAAGAACCATCCCTCTTTCTTCTTCCTCTGCTAATTCGGTGAGCACCGCCGGCCACCCGCGGCCCTCACTGATCAGGTGACGAGCTTATCCACGATCGCTTAATTTGCCTCCCATGTGACTTCGTCTCAACGCCGGCAGCTAACCTCGCCGGCCGTTTTAATTGGGTGTGTTTCAGGCAGCCGGAAGGGAGAAATTCGCCGGTGGAGGAAGGAGCTAGCTAGTGTGTCGCCGGCCGGCCGTGGTCTCCCATCAACAAACTTTCCTGTTTCCGTGGGTGAGCTTCCTCATCATCGCCTCCACCCCATGCATGTCGCTAGCTGTTCGTCCCCTGTGGAGCTGCAGCCTGCAGTACTGCGCTGATCTCTAACCCATCGTCTTCTGTGCTTGCGCAGCTAGGGGAGGAGACGATCCATGGAGACCGGAGGACTCCCGGAGTCGTAGGCCGTGAAGAAGCTCCCGCCGCCCGCCGTGTTCATCTTCTTCCACATCAGTTGGCTTTGTCGGCTGCCCTTCTTCGCTCCCTTCCTTAATAATCAGGTATATACAGTGTATAGCTGCAGTGCTCATGTCATGTATGACAGTATATATGAGGGAACAGCGAGGAGGTCGGTTGATTGTTTTGAATTTTTTATCTTGGAAGAAAATGAGGCAGAATTGCATGGCATGCAGGAGACGTGATGATGGACGGCCATCATGCACGCTTAAGTACTCTGCCCATGGAAAGATATACTAGCACAGTAGCACTGGCTCACATGCATATGCATTTACCTGACGCAAACGCAACCCGGCGTTGTGTTTCTTGGCAAGTCTAGCCAAACGCATTGGAGCACTAGCTAGCTAGCAAACTGCGGCACAGTCAGCAGCGCATATACGTACGTTTTTCCTTTCCAACTCTTCTTCGCCTTCCAATTTTCTCGATCGCGCAAATGTAATAGAAACATGATTGATCCAATGTACTCCAAGGGGCGTATATATTTTGAGTACTTTATTTTCTTTTATTCATGCGTGAATACGTATTTTGACAAACGAGGTTTTTCTTTTTTTCGTCTTGTTCCCGTCTCTTCCGAGTCTTCTGGTTTGGCGCCGGCAGCCGGCTGACACCGGCATGCATGCTCGGTGCCTTCCCATCTCAGCTATATTGCGCGGGCTCTCGGGCGTAACGGCTAAAAATAGAGAATTATCCAAACGTTCGCCTGTCTTTTTTGAGACTTCACTCAGGCTAATAGAGCATCCATATATGTACACACGTTTCAAAGACTGCCTAGTCTGACCCATGCAACGCACCGGGTAGAAAGGTTGATGTTAGAAAAAGGTGAAAAGTTTTATCTCTGGAATGAATGCGGAAAAAATAGTTAGAGATAATGTAAATCAGTTGTAGGACACGCAGAAGTAGTAATAAAAGAATTCGGAACAAATTTTGAAATTTAAAACTGAAACAAAATAAGGACCGACGATCCTAATTAAGAGGTGATGAGATGTTACGTTCTTGTTCAAACGTCGCTCCTGTTATATATACTTCTGCATAGCTTGTTCTTGGGACCCTTTCGTGAGTTCAACACTGAACATCAATTGAAACAATAAAATGTGAGCTTGATTGGGATTAGTTGGAGGAACGGATTATTCTTGGAGATTATATATTGGATAATAGGAGTAGTACTTTCCTATATGTGGGTTCATACATCTTTCCTTAGGGAGATACAGTACTATACTAGTAGTAGGACTGAAATGTTGATTGTGTGTGGAAAGTCATCTCAGTCATCAATATGTATTTTATTTACCTTATTGCACATAACTTTTAGAGCATCACACTAACAGTATTTTGTTATTACCGCAGGGAGTATTTGCTTGACGGGCCATTATTCCGTTCATCCACTGTTTCAAGCTGTGAAACCGTGAAGGCCCTTCCGCATGTACGTTACGCTAGATTATCTCTTCTGAGTATTTATCCCTAAAAAAATGTCTTCTGAGTATTTATCACACTAATTAAATTCTTGGTTTTTTTTGCTAAATAATCCCACGCTTAAGAAACACCTTGCGTAGTTTACCTTGCATGTGACAAGTATTCCAATGATTAGAATAGTCCGACTTATTTGATCTAAGTAATGCTAATTCAGACATGTAATCAATTAAAAGTAAATGTAACTATCGTTTCTCAATGCAAATTAACCACCATACATATATTATGCAAAATGGAAAAAAATAAAAGTAGTATTAGTACACAATTTTACAACAGTGGACTTGATTTTTTTGGTCACCCAGTGTATTTGGTTTGCCCGCCCAAAAAAAGTAAGATAGGGGATAGGGCCAGTGAATGAGAATGGTCATGTGGAGCTTCTGTAACATGTGTTTGATGTGCCCGTCTAAAGAATGCAGAGTTGATATTTTAGGCAACCAGTGCATTTTCTTGACTCTGGTATCTCTTTGTCAAAATATGAATCGTTAGAAAAACACGAGACCTATATGTAACGTGTAGTGTACACATTTTGCCCAATGTTCCATTGTTCCTGAACAAAATAGGATGTACACTCCAACCTCTTTGGGATTTGCAAGAAAAAATGAAAAAGAAAATCCAGAATTTTTTTCTAGCATTGACGCAATTCCACCAATTGCATATTCTGCCTCACCGGCCGGCCACCCCGCCGTCGACCCTAAACCCCTCCTGCCGTCCCTACGTTCCCAGTAATTAACCTTTGGGATCGTGCCAACCCTGACCTTACATCACCGGCGATGGTGACGGTGTTTAATTAAAGGGACGAGGATGGCAGGTTGTGCAAAACTATTCAGTTGACTGATGTGTTCTGTAATTATTTCCTTATAGGGCTAGTCAGGTCAGCGCTGAACCAATTGCAGAGGAAGAGGATTTGCCGGAACACAATTTAGCAGAACAGGATATAGTCAGGCGAGCGATTGCGGATCATGCCAACTCCATAGTGAAGATAGCTCTTAGGAAAGTAAAGCAAGGGATGCCAAAACCCACATATGGTACTGGGTTCATCGTGGAAATGAATTCCAGTTTCTGCCTAATCATGTCATGTGGGCATGTGTTAGATGGTTACATTCCGGCAACTGTACAAGTGAGAATTGGTACAACTTTATTCAAGGCTTATGTGGTTTTCTTGGATGTTGACAGAGAAGTAAGCATGGTTCGCGTAAACCAAACTGATAATCCTGAGGGGTTCCTTGGTGTTGTTGATCGTCACCCTCCCGTGCACTGGTCTGTTGAAGAAGCCCCAGACCAATCACTTGTTGTGATTATGTCCATTTTGAAGGATGGAAATACTTGTGATGATCCAAGCGCATTTCATGGCTACATAGTGTAAGTATTTTACCATGAAACAAATGAGTTTGGTTGTCGTTCTTTCATAAACTAAGGGCTTTTCTTTTTTTTTTTGGACAGTCAGCCTGTACGCTTTGCCCCAAAGGAAGGAAGGAAAATTCCGCTGCATCTTGGAACGCCAACTATGTCTGTGTTAAAGGAAACTCAGGATCTCCTATATTCAGGAAACTCCATGATGATACTCTTCAGGTGGTTGGTATCCACGCTAGTTCAAATCGAGAAACAGGTCATTTCGTATGCATACAGGGTGTGATAACGGCGATGAAGAAGGCTATGGAAAAAAAGGTGAACTATGTTGCTAACAAATTTTTTTTATCACTTTTGCATATTTAGTCCAGCTGAAACTGTATTTTTTTTCAGTCCCTTTCCCCTAATGGCGATACAGTGAATGATTTGCTGGAACAAATTGTCCAAAAAGAAAAAGAATTAAGAGGTGGTGCAGCTGGAATAAGCAAGAGGGTGTCCTGATCAAGTTTGGCCAGCAGTGGGCAGTCACCATCCATGGTACGGCCCCCTCCCCCTTTAGCTTCCATTTAGCTACTGCAGTACTATTGTAGTTCCATCCACATTAGTTCAAGGCTCGTTAGCATTTTATGTGAACGCGGTCTAGCTTCGCAGGTGTGGATTGATTATGGTCCTCGTCTTCTAATGGCCTTGGATACGGTCATGCATCAAGCCTGAAGGATGATGAGTCCTCTACTTTTTTTTTTTTTTGCCTTTGATTGACTGGATTTATGTAACTGGGCTAAACCTCATGATCTGCCTAGTAGCTTATTGTGTCTGACTAGGATTTATGTAACTGGATTCTACTCGTACTTTATGATCTGCCTATTACTTTATGTTTGGCTAGGATTTATGTAGTTGGATGTTTGTATGGAAGATTTATGTCGTTGGATATTTGTATGAATTCCTATTTGGATATCTGTCAATCTACTAATCTTATTTCTCCACTAAAAAAATGACAGGCTTCTCGACGGAGCTGATTTTCTATATGAAAAAAAATCGCAAAGGTCACAACAGCGAAAGCTAAGCTAGTATAGAGTATAAGCATGCGCTTCTATTTCGGCTTTCCACGCTGGCCCTTTCAAACAAGTCAAAAACTCCACGGATGTGTGATTTAAAATTTATCAGGACTTAATGTTGGTTATAGTCCTGACAAATTAAAACATGAATGTCAGCAAGTATGTGTGCTCAAATTTAGTATACTGGACGCATGGCAGGAGCGAAAGAGAGAAGTCAACTTGCATTTGGTCAGAGCTGAAGTATACAGAAATGTTATGGTCCTGTCTATGAACATTTACACGAACTGTATTTGTCGACACAGCTATGAGATGAAAGAGATAAGACTCATCTGCCTTGTGTACTCTGTTAAAAATATTCATTGTCACCATGTCCGGTAGCGAGAGGCGCTCAGTTACACGCCAAGCGCAGGCCGCCCCCAACGGCTCCGCATTCTCATACACGAACGAACGCACTCGCGCCACACCTTACAGAGCGGCCACATCCCCTGCACATGCCAGACGAGCCACATACAGGGAGGACGCGACCATGCACACAAGGGATCAATGACGGATAGAATAGCTCAGATGCTGCATACGGGGGCAACAAAGTCTCCTTGATGTTCTTAACAAGACAATGATTGCATAGGGCTCCCAAAATCCATTATGATCTCTGGCTTTCTCTGGTTCATGTATCCACGACACTTGAGCTTTAAACAGAGAGGAACTTTGTAATCTTCTAACTCATATACCTGCACCTGAATGAAAGAAAGAAGCCACAGAATTCAGATGACACATTGTTATCCAAGATCTCAAGGTGATAAAATAAGTTTCTTGGCAACGATTAAGAAGCATTACATCAATCCTTCTCCAGCAGATACATTTTTCGGCAGTGAGAATGATCTGGCTTTTGTGTGATGGCTAGGCATATTCTGTAAGTGCGATAAGATAATTTGTTTGTCATTATGATGGGTATTGTGCAGAGGTTTACATAGTGATTAACTGGGCACACTATGTATGCTCTCTCGTAGCATGACTAAAATCTTCACCTATGTTGAATAAATGCAGCTCAATATAAGCATAAATCCAAATGGCACCCAAAGCACTAGACAAACAAAGCCTAAACATGGTATCCTTAGGGCAGTGCTATCGTGATGTGCCACTAATTACTTCTAGCATCAATTTCATTCCCACCAAGCACATGAAGTTTTGACATCAAAACTGTGATAGATGATACCTCTTTAATAATACATGTCGAAAATGGAAAGAGTTTTATGTATGTTCAGCGGAGATAAGTAACAACTCGAATAACAATAACTTTTCTCTGAAAGAAAAAGAACTTATTCACGCCACTAGCAATGTACTTTCTCACTGAGCAATGGAAAGATTGCTCACCCGATTGCAATTTTCTTTTCTTTGTTGTGGGGCTGCTTATAGGTCCAATGATTCGTTTCATACCTTCCTGAAAATAAAAAATAGTAAAAGCTTTTATAGATAAACTTAACATGTAAAGAGAGCAAGATCCGTGTGCTTCTTTTACCTCTATATCGCGCCCAAATATTATCTCAAACTCGGCTTTTATTTGCGCTAAGGTCATTGCGAAAAAAAGATCCCTGTCCTTCCTTTGCGAAAAGTTAAGACCCACAAGTTGACTGTTTAAGTTAAACACAGGAGCACCAGCCAAATGTAACTTCCGGGAACAGCCATGTGTGAACCTCGCAAACCTTCGATCCTTGTATTTTGTAATGTGGTTAATTAGCCTACAATACAGGAATTGTCAGTAGGCACAGCAATTATCTATCTATCAAAACAAAATTTGAATACTTACCCCACCATCCCGGAGCTGAAATTGAGCTCGGGTGTATCCTTGTTAAACGTTCCAACATGCACAACTGCATCACCTTGTTTAGCTTCAGTTTCAGACCAGAGTACATCCACCATGGGAGTATTATTAAGACCACAAACTACGACAGCAGCAAGATTTGATTTATTTTCGCTGTCATGAACAGCAGATCCTTCAAAAGTAGACCCCTGCACATCTCGCACAATATTTTCCTCTCCGCTGACAACCCCTTCCCAGTTATCAAACCATCACTGAGAGTTATTACTATACACCTGCCATTCGTTCGCTTAACAACGAAACCAGATCTACAAGATTTAACACACTTTACACCACCCTCATCGATGATTTCTTCCCAAATAGATACCACTGAGGGTAAAACAGTGCCCCTGATGTGCATCATGTCGTTTCTACTGATTGACAAGATCTGCAAGGTATTATAATGGGTTTGAGAAAAATATTCAACTCTGAATACAAAATCTGACCAATGACTGTAGTGTAATAAAAATTGCAAAAATCCACCGACATGTAGCCTAGTTGATTAAAAGTTGAATTTTAAACCTCAACCTCCACCCTCTCATCCTTTACAGCCATTTCCAAATATCAACAAAATATGTCCAATGTTGAATGACCCAAAAAAAAAAAAAACAGCGGGCTAAGTTAACGTAAGAGATGCTGACATAACCCAAAAGGCAAAGACCATGAGGAAATTGGCAAAATACAGCAACCCACACAAATGGAGGAATATGACGGCCCATGCAACAAGAAGCTATTAAGGTCATGATTGAGCAATTTCACCATGACATCATTATTACCAATCTGATTGGCAGACTAAATCTTTGATGCAAATTGCATTGGTGGGTCTGAAACTCATGGATTTGGCAAACTAAACCAAGCAGAACGTGTGGTTTCCCAAAAATTCAGAAATGATAGAGAGAACTCAACCATTAAACCAATAGACACTAAAGAGAAGAATCATAATTATGATCCTAGATTATTTCCAAGTTCTTCGTGCAATTTTGCCATTTATCTACAAATACACAAACTAAAGCCAACCTTTTAGACTTGGGTGTGTTGAGTACCTTGTCCTAATAATCATTGAAATGAAAATAACGTTCATTCACATCCTAACCATTATAACTAATAAGCAATCGCAAGCATACTATTGTATTGAAGAGTAAGATCGAAGAAAACTATACAACATTTTTCCAAAGAACAAAATTGGCAAAAGCTTGTCATACACATTCCAATAATCATACCGGTGCCATAGGGATGTCGAACAGCTGCTTGGAAGTGAAGAATTACTCTCTACCACTGATGAAGACTAAGCTGTAAAATAAAACACTAGTCATTGATATGTAATATCTAAAACATCAAATAGAAGGGCGAGCACGCACAGCGCTGCAGGCTCCCACATTGAGGGGCATGGGGAAGGGTTATTCCTACGAAACATGTGCAAATTGAAGAAAAGTATCATGGTCAAATAATGTTGAACAACAAGATGTATGCGATAGTTAGAGGCAACACTGTCCATTCTTGTAATTCTCATAGATAATAGACTCTTAAGCGAAAGCAAACCCAAAACATCAATAATTAGGAAAAAAAGTATGATAAACTATCAAATTAATTCTTGAACGACTTGATGATAAAGGAAATAACAGATGGACATAACCATATTGTTCAACATGTGCACAAACACAATCTCATCCCTTGGACCTAATCTTATGCTGAATGTTCCAGGTGTAGTTCCCGAGTGGGGTCTTCCACCTTCAACAGTCGCCGGTTAGGTTAGCTCCAAAAACTGAGGTTGAGTTTTTGCGCATGTTCAACAATATGGTAATGTACACGGCGATATTTGCTAAATGATATGAGGCCATATGAGTAGGATCTTTCCTCAGAAGGTAAATCGTTCTGCCCGACTCCTGCTTTGGAGTCTGTGGATGAGTACTACGGGGTGCCATCTAATGACTAAGGAAGTGCATTCGAAAACAGATACAGTCCTAACGAGATGTCCTTGGATAGATGCTAGCAACACATTTAAGTATCACACAGTTGCATGGAAAGCTTTACCACCCTCAACTCTTTGTACATACTTGTACAACGCAACATACGAACTAGTTATGAGATGCAACGATACAGTTAATAAACTAAGGCATGAGCCAGAACCATTCTAGCTTTTCGAGTTCATTTGGGTTTCGAGATACAGTTAATAGATGACCTACCCCCAACTTGCTTGGGACCAAAAGGTTTTGTTCTTGTGATAAACTATTTCATGTTGCCAACAAAAACTTCAGATTCAAACGCTAAACTAAGCTTCAAAATAGTAGTATCCATATATTTAGTTATGCCAAAACATCAGCCATTTGGATATAAAAACACATCTCAGCTGCCAATGAACAAAAGGACATCTGTGATTCTAACGTCCCAAAATTCGTCCATGAAGCATTTCGAACATTCAAAGAGTTAGAGCATTTCTATACAAAAATAGTCTACAATTCAAACAACACAAGGTAGAAGAGCGATGAATCACAACAATGTACCTTAACAGAACCACTTCATTTCTACTATTCTATACTGATTTTATTTTTTAATAAGCAGCAACATCCAGCCAACTACAGTAATCAACATGCAACTAATTAGCATACTACTGTAAATACTGTATAAAACTAAAGAGACACCGTACCTCAGATGAGGCCCAGAATTTGGTGTGCAGGCGGCCGAAGGAAGGTGGATGCTGAAGCAGATGTGCAGGAGGCCGGAGGAGGTGGTAGGCGGGTCTTTCGTGCAGGAAGCCGGACGAGAGAGTGGCCGGGGAGAAGCGGAGGGAGATGGCCGGCGGCTTGGACGGACCCACAGGCCACAGGCTTGCGGCAGATGCAACCGTAGCAGCGAAGGACGGAACCGGCGGCGGCGGGCGACTCCGGGTGGTGCGCCGGCGTCGGCTGCCGTTGACTAGTAGTGAGGAATGGGGGGGGCGGGGAGAGTGTGTGTGTGTGTGTGTGTGTGTTCCTTTTTTTTGGGACCTCTGTTGCAACAAGGGGCCGAGGCGAGAAAGGTGGGGCTTGTGCTAGCCCTCAAAAAAAAAAAAGGTGGGCTTGTGCTACGTGGCCGGAAGAGATGATCTTTTTGTTCAAAGGAAAAAACTTAAAAAAAAACCCGACCTGAGCGAGGAGTGATCACAAAAGCGAGGAACGAGGGAGGGCTTCGAGTCACCGTCCGGCGGCGAGGGTTCCGCCTGAACCGCGCCAGCGCCGACGAGGATCACTTCCACAGCTGCGAATCCGTGGCCGTCCTCGACGCGCGGAGGCGCCCTCTGTGAATGGACGCCGAGGTACTCCTCCGCCCTCAATTACCGATGCATCGCAGTCCCCAGTCCCTGCCGCTTCCTCCGCTGTCAGGGTTGCCGCGCCTCCCAACGTCGACCTACCGCCGCCTCCGACCGCGCTTTCCGCTGACCCCGGTGACGTGATGCCGCAGCCTCGACTCCGCGCGGCCACCGCCCATGGCCACCACCGCGGCTCGCGGCAACCTACCTCCCCGCCCGCGCAGAGCTTCCCACCTCCGGTCCAACCTCCCACACAAACCCCTCGCCCTAGAGGAATCCTGACCTCAGCAGCCGCGACGCGAGGTAGAAGACGACCGGCATACGAGGCGGCTTCCACATTTGTTTATCTTGAGGACTCTCTGTCCGGTTCTGGTACAATTCTGGCGGGCATGCCGCATCTTCTCCCTGCTGAAAGCTCCAATTTTTTTAGGTCCTGCCTCTCCGCCCCGCACCTAGATGGTACAACATAATCATGTCGATTCTTTGCACATAAAACATAATCTTTGACTTGGGGCTGTATGGTCTGAAGCCAACGGTCGTTTAATATATGTATCTGGCATGTTGTTTATTCGCTTCCTGTGTTTTGATAAGACTCTGCTAGTTGTGTGACAGTGTGAGACCTATTTTATTATTGATGTCGGCGCATATTCTCATTTGTTAATTAAGTTAGCTCCCATCACAACACCGTGCCACAATCCAAGATACTCCGACCATTTTGGGGCCCAGCAACCAAACTGAATAAGTAGCAGAAACACTTAACCCAACCCAGCTCACAGACGTGCCCAAACTGCAGTACCATTATGTGCTAATTTAAGCTATACCTGAGTTCAAAATGTTGCCCACTGATGACTGCTCCCACCTTCCTAGCCTCAAACTTAACAAGCACCTCAAGTCTTCATTGCTCCAGGATAATTCTCTCTAATTTCCACATTCACTTTGTCTACATATTGACACAACTTCGCCGCATTAATACATCCAGTCACACAGATTTGTTTACTTACTACCTCCGTTCGCTAATTCATGTCGTTTCCGACTAGAGACATGAACTAAAAATGAGCTACGCTGCTATGTCCGAACACCATGAATTAAAAAAATGAGGGAGTAACAGTTTGCAAGGAATAAGGATCACTAGTACCTGTGTGAATTTTTGCATCTTCATACTTACGATTGCTACATTGGAATCATATGAGGTGCCAATAAGAGATGAATTTCCTGTCAGATGGAGACTCATCCTTATCCAAGTAGTGAATGTGGAAATAATGCAAGCCATCAGAGGAGAGAGTTTGTAGGCTAATGTGCACATTTATTTCTGTGGTTTGTGCATGAACTGCAGTGGTGGGTAGGTTCTGTTTTGATGCATAAGGAGAATATCAGAATGCACTGTTGATCTTGTTTCATTATCTTAGTGCACAATTGCCATGTGGTCATTTGTTATCATTCCTCTTGAACGCTCAGGGCCAGGTTTCTAAAACTATGGAGCTAAGTGCACAGGCAGAACAAAGTGCTTACAACCTTCGTATGCGGAAGGATGATTCAGTTGCAATGCAAAGGAGAGCAGAATTTGCGAGATCGAAGGAGCGGCAGTATCAGAGAAGAAAACGGCGCAAGGAAGCTGAAACTTTGAAACAGAAAGAGATAAGTGAATTTGCGGAAGATGCCTGGAGAAGCATAAAAAGTATTATGGATAGACTGCCTGATTATGAAGAAGAAGATACTGAAAAACGAAGTAAGCATTTGACCTTTCCTTTTTGTCCTGTCATTCTTCTCTTGAAAATAGAAGTACATTATTGTCTCAAATGCACCCTATTTTCATCTCCTTGCAGCTGAGGTAATAAATGCGGATACAAGTGTCGCAATTAAAATGGAAGGTGACTTGTCCTTATTCACTTTTTCTGCACTAAGATTATTTTTTTTCAGTTGAGTGCTGAGAAATATTTTAGGAGAGCTTTTGATCTGAGCAGCAGAAGCTATAATTAGTGAAAAATGTGACATCCATTCATAGTCCAAGTGGCATGTTTTCGTAAAGAATAATTGTAATTTCATGATTTTTTTTTCACTCTACTTCGAAGTAGTTCAAATGGGCTAGTCAAAATCAAGGATTAGGATAATGATAATGTCTCAATGACATGTGGGACCATCTGTGTCTATGACATGTGGGGACAGTGGCATATACGGGATTCTGAAGTTTATAAATGGCATGGAAGGAATTATTCCATGATAATATGAGAGAACAAGAATTGGTTAGGCATTAAACTAATGACAATATGAGAGAACAGGAATCACTTATGCATGTAAATGTGTCAGTTAAAGTAAGTGAAACATTACTACAGTTTGGTGATCAGTGAAAAATCTTATGGTCTCATCTACAACATAGTCATTACGTGTTCGAGAAAAAAACAACATAGTCATTACTCTTTACCATTTACATAGTTCACCATGGCTTGGAGCCATGGGATACCTTATCTGCTTTTTAATTAAACCAGTTAAGTGAGTAAAATCTTTATAGTACTCACTATCACTTTGTATTAACCAGAATGGCGCCCATATTTTTCATCACCGGATATTGGGGTTTTTAAAACTACACTGAAGGGGGCCAATTGGGAAGTTGAGAAGTTGGTTTTGCAGGTTGCCCCTTCTGTGGTAGCACTCCAATCTAAAGGTGATTGCTTCATTGATTGTCAATTTCATCTGTTGCTTATTCTGGTCTCGATTTGTTTATTTGACAATGATATAATATTGCTTACAGTGGGAGAAACAGATCATTTTTTTTGCTCTGGTACTGTTGTCGAGTCTGACAAAGAGACCCACACAATTGTGACAGTTGCAAATTTAGTTAAGTCTCCAGACACATATGAAGTAGCTGATGACCTGAAGGTTTGTCCTGTATTATAATTGGTGAAGTTTTGCCCTCAGCTTTCCCGCAGACACTAATACTTTGCTCTTCTGCATTTGATATAGATCAATGTATATTTGCACAATAATGGAACTTGTGAAGGAAAGCTTGTATATCATGATTTCTATCACAACATCTGTTTGATTCAAATTCAGTCTCCTGTCCATCTGTTAGAAAAAGGCTTTAGTTCAAATATCGATGCCATCCACTTTGGCAAGAGCTGTTCAAGAGATGTGGTTACACTGGGTCGTGACAAAGACATCCACATGTTGGTGATTAGTACAGGAAAGATTATTCCAAAATGTAGCAAGATTGACTGCGAAGAGCTTGTAGTATCGACTTGCAGGATTTCAAAGGTGAGCATATCAGCCTATCACAAACTTCCCTTGTAACTTTATCTTATGATTTTGAAACAGTTTTGTCTCCCAACTGAATCATCGCTGCAAGTATCATGGTTGCCCGACAGGAGCTGCTGCTATAGTTGTGCACCAGCTTTGTTTCTTCCAGCCCGATCTCCACATGACAAGTAGTCGCTTCTTTGCCTTCATCTAGATTACCCAGATAGAACAACATCTTACTGTATGATACTATGATATGCGTATATTACTACATTTTTACTGTTACGTACTTTGATTATTGGAAAGGGAGGGAGGAAGGTGGCATCCATAAGCCGGACGACTGATGTGGAGAAGGTGGTAGATATAGTGGAGATGAGTAGAAAGATTGGAGCAAGGGAGGGAGAAGGAGGTCGGATTGAGATGTAGCGCTGCTGAGTTTCCCCTTCTAGTTCTCTTTGCCTCATAACGTTATATTTGCTCTCTTTATAGAGGGACTATAATTTGACCCCTCCCTTCGTAAGCTATTTGACTTGATCTAAGCCTTGGAATCTGGAATTGCATAATATAATCCTATCTAGGCAATGAATGGCTGCTTCAATACTGTTCGTGTGTGCTATTACATCCCTTTTTGGGTATGGTGACATCTATCGTCCGATAATATTTTAACTTGATGTGAAAGTTGAGGAGTAAAGTTGACATTTTCTTTTCGGTAATCCAAACTTTCATCGCTTGTCTTTTTTCTGTTAATAATTTAATGACCAGCATTGTATTTTGGCAGGCAGAAGTTGGGGGTCCGCTGATGAACTTTGATGGAGATCTTATTGGGATGAATTATTATCACACTAATGAAACCCCCTTCATTCCAAGTTTCATTGTGTTGAAGTTTCTGCAGCAGTATGCTTTATTCAGGTATGCATTTGATCTTTTTTCTTAAAGAAAATATTAAATAAGTTTGCTGAATTTCTATCTCCACATGTCTCTTAGGATTTATCAATTCGTCACTGATCTAATTTTCATTTGGGACCTGGAATCACATGTAATCCCTAGATTGAGATATATGGCCAATTGACTGGCATGACATGTTCATGACTGGCTATATTGGGGATGAATTAGGCTTTTATTTAGTCTTCAGTTAGATATAACTTATGTTTATTAATGTTGTGGTGTTGGATACTTAAATGTGGTTTTTCTTGGTACATGATGACAGAAAGCTTTCGTGCTTCTATCAGGACAGCATTTCTATGATGGGGCAAATCCTACTTCTATTTTTCTCAGGGATTTTTGTTTACCTACTTGAAGTTTGGCTAGCACTTCTAGTAAATATTTTATTATACCTGTATTGATCCCATGGATGGTTGCTTCATTGCATATTTGGTGTAGCTATCGTAAAAAGGGTGCCCCCTATGCCAAAGGATCCCGCACATGGTGGGGTCTGGGGAAAGGGTTATTTCTAGACAACCTTACCCCTGCATTAATTGATTTGCTTGTCTGAACGTAACTATTTGCTTAATTAATTTGCTAATTGCTTGTTCATGCAAAAAGTTATTTTCCATGCAATTTCATGCAATGGGAGAGGCGACAACTTCCTGGTGCAGAAAGCAATGTTTGTTTCTTCAATTCACAGTTTTGATCTTTTCATTTCCTTTTAATGATATGATGCAGGAAAGTTGTAAGACCATCGCATGGGCTACGAGTCAGGACTCTCTATGCCGAAGGGTGTAATGCATTTGAAAAGATGCAAATCAACTTTCGTGGGGCCACTGGTGTGATTATTGAGAAGGTTTGTGTTATTTTTAAGGTCCCTCTCTTTCGTCCAAGTGAATTGTACGTTGAAGAACTCTTTGGTTCTTTACGTATGGAACCTACTTTTGTTTTATAGTGCTTTGCCTGGTTAGGGTCTTACACATTGTTCAGATTTCATTGATTGGGGTTATTTGTTTGATGGGCATATTTGAATATCAGATTGACGAGCAATCTCCTGCGAAAGCATCTGGTTTGAAAGAAGGGGATATCATTAATCGAGTCAATGGTATATATGTTTCCAGCGCAGCAGAGGTCTGTTCTTGTTTGCTTGGTTCTCTGTGGATATGTTTTCTCATTTGGCATACTTGGTTCCATATGGATGTGTTTGGTTACTTGGTTGTTGTGGACCATGCTGTTTTTAGATGCGACTTTGGATCTAATTCAGTTTCCAATCCTAGAAAAGAGAAAATTCTATGTTCTATTATGGTATAAATCAGGGGGCTCCTTGAGCACAAAAGTATGCGAGGGTACTGAAATGCGCTGAATCCAAATGAGTACTAATTGGGCAAATACAAATACAAATACAAAGTAACACAGCCGGACATGATCATGGTCACAAATAGTTTTCTGAACACGAAATCAATCAAACTACTTGCATAATGTTACTGTAAAAACAACATGTTTCATTCTGGAGAAGTTCATTCGGCTCTGAACTATTGCTTACCTCTCTTGCCGGTGTGCGTTCAACTTTGATGTTTGCTATGTTCATATAGAGGGAAACAAAAGAGGATAGAAAGAATTAGAATGGCATATGGGTCTGCTAGATTTATAATGGCTGATTTGTTTATTGTTTCTTCTTGTTGCATTGTCAGCAACAACCCTCGCCACATTGCCATCACATCATTGTGGATCCAATTTTGCACGTCTAGGTGGGTAATTTCTTGGAATGATAGTAACATATTGTCTTATGTCTTATTTTCGAGTATAGGAGGAACTCGTTCTCCAACAATGGTTCAGCGGTCAAATAGACTGTTTCCAGTGTTTTAAAATTTTAGATACGTTTATATGTCTTTATTAGTAATCTTCGCATAACAATGAGAATATAGCTCCTCGAAAACATGATTATGGGTCTAGGAGGTGGTTCAAGAAACTTAATTTTGTTTTCGAGACACATAATTTGATAATAAGCAGGACTACAAAGTTTTAGATGTCAGGTCTATACAATTTGCACTCCTCATGATGAGGACACTATGGCCTTTAGAAGACAACACATGAATAATCTCCAATATTTGTTAACTTGTTCTTCTGGTTATCTGATTCTGAATTATTGTTTGTTGGAAACTGTATCACTATATTCACATTTGATAAGGTGTTTTATCCTTCAAATTCGACAGCATCCAGATGTTTGTATGCCATAGTGGCTATACTCGTTTTTTGTCCAGATTGGTCAATAGACATTATTCACTGTTTGAATCACATGCTGCATCCGCTATGCCTGGCCCGAGAGGGTAAGTGGAAGCAAATGTACGTGCCCCTAACATCCAGGCTCATTGGCTCTAGCAGGCGACCAAAAGACTTGGTTTTTGCATGTTACGTTTTGTACCAGGCTTGGTGCACTCAGTCAACTATATCCTTCATGATTTGTCTTGAAAACATCTTTGCTGATGTTTGTTTTTTTTGGGGGTACCAGCTTGCTGCCATACTGCTGGATATAGGCGCTAGGTATCTGTCGGACCTTCCAGGGCAGCTTGATGACTCCAACAAGATGGCAATACACATTAAGGTTTGTTTTATAGAATTGGAAAAAAAGAAAAAGATTGCTGATATAAGCTATAGTAGTGATCTTTAAGTTCTTGAATGTTCTAACTGCTTCTGTTTCTCTTGCTTTTGCATCCAATCCAGTTTGGTTTGTTGGGTTGTGAACGTGAAAAAACAATCGTCGTTGACAAGTTCATATCAGATGGATTAGACAGGTGAATTGTCTTGCCTATTTGGTCAAACATGTACACCCTCTATTCTTATAAATATATGACGTTTAGGGCTATAAATCTAGTGATTGTACTAGATAAGCTGTCCTAAACGTCATATATTGAAGAATGAAGGTAGTACTATCTGGAATTAGCAAGTGTCTGACTAAATTCTCACTTTACTTCCAGATGGCCTTTTCCGAAACCAATAATTGTTCGTAATTACATAAAGGGGAAAAAGGCTACTGAAGAATGGTATGCGATGGAATCCTGACAATTGATAGCACGAGTTATAGCTCTCGGTGTTAACTCTGTAGTGTTGAGATGCTTAATTTCTACATTGACATATTTGTGTGTGATCATCGATGGAGCTTGTTAATTAGTGTGACCTGATGTGACACAGTTTTTTCCTTCCTCATTCATAAGTTGACACCCTTTTGAGTCGTCAGGGCCGTTGTCGATGAAGAACAGCGAGCAACCACCAGTGCAATCATTCGCGTCTCCAAATTTTTATCTTCTCTCCCGTTCCCAGTTTCCAAATCATGTCGTGCTTAAGGTCTCGAGACCGTGCGCAGTAGCACGCCAGGAAGACAACATGATCGAGGGGATACTGTACAATAGGTCACCGTTGGAAAGGTATTTAGGCTTTAGGCCCCGTTTGGAAGCCCTGTGATTTTTAGAATCTAAAAGCTAGCAGCTGACCGATGTCCAAACGGCCCGGATTTTGCCGCAGCTTCTGGAATCCAGGCGACCAGATTTTCACAATCTGGGAAGCTGGAGGCAGCTTCCAGCGGCTACTGGATGACCAAACTAGAAAGATGGCGCGTCTTTGACGCGCCTAATAGCTAGTCTTAGGACTGATAAGGTCATATAAAAAAATTGATAGAATAATTCTCAACACTTATGGAATACGGATTTAATAGTAATAACAACTGGGTGCACTGTTAACATGCCTAGTCCCTAAGATAACCGAATCATGTATGGACACTCGGTTCTGATATAGCAATAAAAAGTGGGTGCAATGTTAACATGATCCGTCCTTATGAGAGTTTGATTCTTGATGCTTCTTAAATTTGTTCGTTTGATCATTTGCATTAAGCAAACATCATCATAAATAATGCCTGAGAGCCCACATAAGTGCAAATATTTACTAAGCTCTGCATTATTTAAGCACTAATGGTGAAACAATTGACATATCTGGTTTTACACTTCATGTTTGATATAAGGGTGACAGTATAGGTTTCCGATTCCTTCCATATTGCACGTGGCACTAACAGCTTTAACATCTGGGGCTTGCACCCGAGTCAGAATCTAACATGCTTGTACCAAAGGAGACCATGATCACCAATTCATCACAGTGTTCTACTGTGCGATTGCCCATTTCGTGACTGTAATATTTCCTGCACAACAAGGAAAAATGTTTGATCAGTTTGAAACAAATACTTTGCTTCAGAACAGTTCAGCCTGAGGAATTCTTCTAATGTAAGTTTGGTCATGATAAGATGCTTAAGCCATTGTTTATAAAATTATAATACACGAAATCCAGTATCACAAATGAAACAGGCCTTGATGAAAAGGCAATCTATTCATGATAGTACTTTGTTCCCTAAAAACTTTAGTACAAGGCAATGTATGCTTAGATACGACCTGATGTAACATCGATGTTAAATTCATACTTAAGAAGAAAAATCACAGTCATCAAAAAATATATTCAAAACAGTAGATAAGCAATTATTCTACACTGGAATCCCCCTTATTGTTGTTTGAGCTTGAGCAATTTGTCCATGGATGTTATAAGTTATAACCAATCATCAACAGAACATTTGATTTGATTCCACATAACTCATCTTGCCTACTGCATTGCATAAGAGAGTACCAACTGAAATACAGAACTCATCATATGAGAGCTCTCTGATCTATAATTGATTTGTATCTGCACATTTGTATTTTTACGGAAGTGGGGCTCTTTACCCCATGTCTGGGACGCTGAGACACTTGTGTATCCTCAGCTCCTTTAGCTCGGTGACCGCCGCAAGCGCTGAAGCCTCATGGTCCCTAATGCCAAGGTAGTGCAACAGAGATACACCACCGGCTGAGACATACATTCACCAAAAGTTCTAATCCATGACACCCAACCACTCCTGTGAGGTATGTGTGTCCATACGCGTGGCATTATGGTTTGTATGTTTCACATGTAGTGCTCATTACTTCTATTTACTGAGGTGGTACAAATCTACCCAACGAATTTGAGGAAATTAGATTGGCATACAATATTAAGGTGATGAAATCTTTCTCTGAAAAACTATGAAGCTTTACACCTTTCACTAAGATGCAAAACTGTAGCAATCCAAAATTCTATCAATGGTATCTTATGAATCATTACTGACGAACAGAGAGATTTACCCCTGGCTAGTAGAATACAAATAAACTGAATTAGTGATTACAAGCTCTGCCACAAAATAAATAGATTCAACTTTGCAGTGAACAAATACATATCTGTAGCAGGTATGAACTTTCTAGTATTATCAGCAAGAAAATGAACATCCACCAAAAAATGCCTTTTTTTATTGGCACTAAATTATACTTCAAATCGTGCAAATAGAACCAAAAAGTACATAGTTTTACAAATAAAAACGACTGCTAATGTAGCTAATCACTAACCTTGTAATCTGATGATTAAGGAAAAGGTCAAAAGTGGTTAGTTTGCCTAAATAATAAAGGTATTCTATCTCATACTAAATTTGTTTCAGCGGAAAAAACAGAGGAATTCAGTAATGAACTTACTGAAATCTAAACAAACACCCAACTTGCAGTCTATCTTTATGATATTAATAGTCAATTAGCTATATTTCTTGCATTGCAGCTATATTAATAAGAAGTTTTCTAGCAAGGATTTAATGAAGAGGCAAATAATGTGCCTGACTAAATTATAAGGAGCTTCAGTTTAGCATTGTCATATGATTTTATGAAAAAACTATACCACAAATTAACTTTTTTTGAACATTATAAGCACCTGTACTAAATCAATAACGATGTGTATAGTACTGAACTGATTTCTACGACATTTCAACATGAAGTGCTTTCAAACTGTGCTTCATACTGCTACTATAAATGATAAACTATTCTCTGTTGATTTTGTCGGTAAGTCGACATCCTATTCCCTGCTTATTCGATCAGGCTTGTAAAGTTTTGTCTGCAGATGGTTGATTTGTATGGAGATTTCAAACTGTGCTTTCAAACTGTATGAAGCACAGTTCGAATCCAAAGAAGCATTCCATCGAACACATGGAGGGCACTTGGTGTTAGATCACTCACAAGATGAGGAAAACTGTCTGCAACGCCGGCGTTGCATTTCTTATGTTGCTGGACACCTCCGGCACCTTCTATTCCCTCACATAGGCACATGGCGGCAGCATGCCAGCGCCCATTCCATGATGCAGCTTCGCACACCCCCCAATGCTTCCAAGCGGCCACCTACCTGATGTCGCTGTTCTATTCCACCGTGTGAAGGGAGCAGAAGCCGTTTCGGCTGGTAGAGATGGTTGGCGGCGCTGGGGGTTGCGGGCAGGCACATGCGCATGCGCCGGACCACACGACGAGGACCAGAGAAGTAAAGGAACTGGGCCGGCGATCACCCATGCGGTGGAGGCGGCGACGCTAGTGAATGTGGCACTGAGAGTGAGAGGTCAAGTGAGTGATGCACACGAGCAGGAGGCCAATGGAGACAACGACGGAGGGAGCAGGGGGGCTGTACCTGGAGAAATCGATGTGGAGCGGCGGCGGAGGACGAGGCCGGTGAGACGGGGCGTCGGCGCGCCGGCGTAGAGCTGCGTGACTGCGTCGTGCGGACAAGGGGCCGAGAATGAGTCGCGAGAGTTCCCGAGCAATCGGGTGCCAGTTAACGGGCAGAAGATCGGACCCGGATATATCCAACGGCCCATATAGCTGGAATGGTGTATCGGACGGCCGCTGGTAACGGGTTGACGTGGATATATCCACGGCCCGCGAACGCGACCACGTTGGGATAGATAGAGATTACGATTTTGCCCCTGTACTTTGCAAAAAATAACATAAACTGCCATCAATCCCTCTCCCGGTTCCTCCCTTTGCAGAAAAGACAGAGAGGGACAGAAAAGTAGGGCCCACGTGCACATGAAAAGTAGCAGCTGCTGCTAGCTGGTATCCAAACATCCGCTCCAGATTATGGACAGAAACTAGCTTCTGAGATCCGGTCAAAAAATCCAGAATTTTGTTATGGCTTCTAGTTTCCAAACAGGGCCTTAGCCTTAAGTACTCGAGCAAGAAGTGCCTCATTGATTGTCTGGCCAGAAGTGAATGCATGAAGGGGTTAAGATCTTTGAAGCGCAGACCACCATGGTCTTTTGACTCCAGACGCTTCTCATATGCGGTCTAATGCGTTTTACGACATTTTTTTTTATCTCCACCGATAATATCTGTTCATTCACTCAATCTCATCAAACATGACATAACTCATGATGGACTCCAAGGAAATTCATTAGGCTGACTTCAACAGATGATGCAAAGGCATATATACATGTCGGAGTTGCACTGTGCATCATGGATTCTTCTTCCGAACAGATGATGCAAACGAGCATGCATTTTGCATTCGGAGGAGAGATGAGAGGTAAAAATGGAGTGCCTCTCTCTTTGACGGGGGGCTATTTCCTTCTCTTCGCCCGTCAGTACCACGATGAGGACCGACGCCGGAGCAGGGTACGGGGCTGAGCTGCGGCGGCAGGCGGGCAGAGAGCGACCTCGGCGCGGAGTGCGGCGTGGCGCGGGGCGGAGCGCGACCTAGGAGCACGGCGGCGCGCGGGGCGGAGCTCGACCTCGGCGCGGAGGGCGGCGGCGAGCGGAGTGCGGCGAGTGACCGTGCAGCTCAGGGCGAGTCGAGAGGCGGGCAAGGGCGCGCGACGGCGCGCAGGTCAAGTGGGGAAGAACGAGTGGCCGTGGAGCTCGGGGCTGGTCGAGCGGGAAGGCCAAGCGGATGGGGCGCGGCCGGGAGCGTGTGCGGCGGACGGCGGCGGGGAAAACTCCTTTTCTGGCGACCTCGGCTGCGGAGATGGGAGAAGAAGGGGTCAGGGAGGTTTGCGAGAGTGTTGGGAAGCTTCAAGTTAGAGGAATCGAGATGGGGCTCACCGGGCGGCGAGCAATCGACAGCGAAGTGGCGGCGGCTCAGTTCACCATCGCCGGAGAACAATGGCTCGATCCGGGCGACTCGTCGCTGCGGCTGGGAAAAAGGAAGTAGGGATGAGCTAGAGGAAGCCCTTGCGAGCCCAGCGGTGTGGTCAGTTTGGTCGGAGACGGCTCGTAACGGCGGCGCGCTGGCAGCTTCAAGCTCAGGCGGTAATGGCGTCGCGCGCAGGAGAAAAAGAAAGAGGGAGAGAGCACGGCTGCTTGACCAGCCTCCTCCACGCGCGCGGCGCTCGACATCGCCGCCTCCACGCGCGCGCCCCGCGCCAAGCCTCTCTGCGCGCACCGCCGGCGCGCGCCCGCACCAGCCGTCTGCCCCGCGCGCCGCCCGGAAATGCAATTGCTCTGTTGGAGACGGTGCTTTGCGATGGACAACCAAACTACTGTAGATGCCAGGCATATGTCCATTTGCCTCTAAAATTTAGCTCTTCTTGTTAGAGTCAGCCTTATATATGTTGGGATTGTATGGTCATTGCATGAAGTGGTCTCCGACATCTTATAGACAAGACTATTAACCTTGCTCGTCACCCTTTCTGATATGACCTGCGCGGCTGCGCCACGCTCCGGCAATGTCAGCCTTGAGGGATTCTCATTCTTCACACATAATTTCGTATTGCTGGATCCTCCTAGCAGCATGCTTCGCTCTCTCTGTGGCAGACGTAATCATAGAGGGCGATGGTACACGAGTTGCTCGAGCCGACCAATCTGACGTCCCCACAGCGCGGTCTAAACCCAGGAAGCCCAAGTCCACAGGTTCATTAACCCGTTGTTACTTGTCTGATTTGCTCAAAAAAAAAAACTTGTCTGATTAGCCAAATTTTCGTCCACGTCCTGTGTCTATTTCTCCACCCATATGGGTCTCCGTAAACAAAAGCAGCCCTCCATTTAGTAGCATAGCACCAGAGGACATTCACGCACCAACACATCAATATATTCGAGTACTGAAGGTGCATATCCCGCTTCCACACTACAACTATGCATAGATTCATCTTTCAATTGGATAGTTGGGTTTTCTTGATGGCAGAATTGGAATTCATTTGGACCGCTGTTCAAACCTGCTCCAACTTTTTTTTCTGATTTTTTTATGGCATTTCTTTTACCACATTTGACCATTGGCATATAAATTAGATGCAATTGCAAGCCTACATAACTTTTAAAAAAAATTAACAGGGAACAAATAAAGTGAACTAAGTCCAGGATACGAAATACCCATCTGCCTGACAGTTTTTCCTTGGTGAGATAACTGAAAAGGTGCTTTCTCCGAGTATTTGCTATAATAAGAATCATACAAATCCTTACCTTTTCATAAGCGTTCTGTGATGGAAGTTGACCATAGGCATTTAACATTACTGTTGCATTAGCACAGGGTTATGTATTCAACATCAGCTAGTTCATTACAACTTGTCTCATGTAACAAGCAATCCATGGTTCCTCCTACGCTGCACATGTTGCCGTGATTACAGAAAAGCCTGTTAAATGACAGCAAACCTTTGGCCCCATTCTCCATTATCCAATGATGCACATCTTCAGACTGCCATCACTACTCAGAGTCATCCGGACAATATATCGGCTTCGACCGTAGCCATCTATTGTTCAGACAGAACTCATTAATGCAACTTACAACAACAACAACAAAGCCTTGAAAGTGTTCTTGTTTAACACAAACCTGTTTTGGAATGACTTGTTGCATTCGTCAGCGACAATCTTTTGTACATTCAGATTTGCGACAAATGTAGTCTTATCCTCGGGCCTTTGTACAACAGCCTACTTGGTTGTACATAGCAAGAATTAATAATGTAACAAAATATTATAACTATTGTAGTTAGGCTCACTAACCTGTAGTGTCACTGTATTCAGTGTGCCCATTGCAGCCTCCAGTTGATCGAGAAGCAATATAGTAAACTAAGCAAAGAACAAAATACATAGGCATCAGCTCCAGAGTGTGATCAGGGTAATGTGGGGAGGGGACAAAGTGACGAGAAATAGAACCAAAGTCATATCAGCAGATGAATGAAAGTATGTCGAGGGAAACTTTCTGTTGTCTCATTGCAAACAAATGGATGAGTGGGCACAGTTCTCGTGGCCTAGAAATGAAGTCATAAATAGCACAGAACAAGGAACAAATGTTTCTTCCACTTCATTACAGTCCTATGAATTAATATCATTTTCTTACGACTAAATAATACAGTCACATTAACTCATCAGGTTGTAACAAGGGCACATAATCTTACATGAATTCTTACTCATCTTAGATAGATATATTCACCGAAAACTTTTGCAAACTGATATGTGTACCGATAGTGATTTCTAAGCAAATGGAATACCTGTACTACAGAGTAAAGATTAACCCCATCAAGCTGTGAGATGATATCGCCAGCCTCAATCCCTCCATAATGTTCTTTCAATGAATCACAAATCTATAGTGGGCACAGAAAACAAAGTGTAAAGAGAGTCAAGAGTGGAAAAAATCTGTACGCTCAACTTGTAAATCTTGGGAACATTTATTGAACAAGTTAAACTTGCATTGATTGGTTAGGAAACATAGTGAAGATACACAACACATTTCCTCAAATAAAAAAGGATGCATAGCATACATAGGCATTGGATAAAATTACCAGCTTCCTAAGCAAAAGCAGCTCAACAAATATGTTGTTGCAATGAAGAAAACATTGCCAAAGTTAGACAGTTCATGCTGCAAAGTTGTGATGCCTTCCATATTCAACAACGGGATTAGGGCAAACGACCGATATATCAGTAAACACACTAATGTCAATCCAATGGCAGGAGGTTGTTTTTTTTTTTATCCATTGGCAGGAGTTACTGGTGGCACAATAACAAGGAAAATTCAACTTTCTGAAGTGTATTTGCACTAATGTAACTTCTTGGCCCAAAATAAAAAATCTGCAATTTCAATAAAATCACTAATATATAGCAGTAAAACATACAGTGAAAGCGGACCAGCAACTATGGCACAATAAGGTAAAGGATGACTTATAATTGAAACGAACAGGGGAAGAGGAAGTAATGTTTCCTAGTCCTTATCAAGTTTGAGTATTGTTATTAGTTAATAATTATTCGTTGATGGAATAAAACGTTGGATCATCAGAGATCTCATCGCTTGTCACCATGAGACAGCTGATATGAGCAGATTCCATCGATGTGGATGCCATTCTGGAAGTGCTAAACTATCTCATAGGCACATTAAAAGAGATGTGCTGCCTAACTAATAAAAATGGCTACAAGCTCCTGCAAGTGCTACGGTGGTGGATGTGGAGCTTTTGGCCGAGTGCTGGGAGAGAGAAGAAATAGATGAGGAAGAGGGATAAGATGAGGTATGGTGATGCCTAGCAGGGTCAGTGATGGAAACAAAGAGATGAGTAATACAGCAGCGAAGACGATACAATAAGGAAAATTGAAGGATAACATGTTGATCAAAGTTTTTTTAGTCGGTTTGCTGATTTGTAATCTACTATCTGGCCATGCCATCAGTAGTATACCCATTTAGATGTCACGGCATTTAAGATCAGCCATGTCAGCAAAAACTACCATGATTTTGAGGCAAGGAGGTATTTTGCACTGGTAAACAAACCGAGGCAAGAGTCATGGGTCAAAATTGGCCCTTTTCAAAACTCAGGGCCGTAGGAATTAGGAAGATCCCAAAACTAGGATATTGAACAACGAGATTATGAAGCTAACCTGGTTATCTAGATGGACTAAATGCTACAAAATTACAGGATTTTTTGTGTTACGTACCTCTTTTACCAGAATTCCAGAAGGTGGCCCAACAAATTTGCAGCGTATGCTTTCCAGAACATATAGGTCTAGCGTGTGAAGAGCTTGTCCCCTTATGCAAAGACATGGTAATATTCTGCACTCATAATGAAATATATGTGTCAACGTCAATGATAATGATACATCAAGTATATCTTTCACACTGTAGAGATAACGTGCAAGATATCTTTCACATTGTCAGCCTAGCTATCTCTATACGCTTCTTTCAAACTGTTGAGCAATTTGAAATGTGCCATATGAAAGTATATCGCAAGATTTTTGTTAATGGTACTTGCATGACATCACTGTTCTGTTGCATGACCATTGAAATCTAAATGGTAAATGCAGGAATGGCACAGAATTTCACATGAAACAGTTAAATTTCACAGGAAAGACACAGGATTCGGGGAAATCCTTCAATCAAAAGAAGGCTTAAATAGTCGGCCACCTCTTGTTTAGTGTTTAGGCTGTATGCAGTTTGAATTCCTTGTCTGGGCACACTAATGACAAGTTTGCATGTATATACGTGAATACAAATGACAGTTTTTTCAACTGATAGCGAAATTGGCTAACAGGCCTACAAGATTAAGGAAGCATGGTGGGCCAAGGGAACTAGTACACATCAGAGATATTTTACTTAACACTAGATTCATACTAGTCCTGTTAGAGATGAACTGTACAAAAATAATCCCCTTAGCTGATACACATGCACCCACACATAAAAGCCGGGCCATGTTTTTACAGTAGATAGGATACTATCAAAATACAAAGTTGTTGAAAGGAAAATAATATTACTTTGACTTCTTGTAGTATTTCAGACATCTTGCTGCAACCTCAACTGGCAAAAACGGAGTAGTCTCCCGGTAGGAAAAAGTAATGCCAATGAATCTTTTTTCAGAATCCATGATGGGCCCACCAACGAAATCCTGGCACAAAGAAGTTACCAAAATAAAATGGGCTGAACATATAGTTATGACGTGTAAACACTATCTGTGTTGTAAAATTAATATAGATGAAAACAATCCCCTACAAAAAGAATGATTAGTTGAAGTTTGTAACAGTGTTGAACCTGGTGTATCCCTTCTGATTTATCTTTAAAGAGTGAAATTAAAGGTGCATCTAAAATCTGTCGAAACCACAATGATGATATCACAGCAGTGTCTAATGCTACATAACCAATGTTCGTGTTCCTAACTATAGTCAACATGAAACATGCACATATTTAACGTAGTTTTCCATGTTTGAACAGATGTATTAGGGATGTTACAATAAATAAATGTAGTCAACTGCATGATGCAGCTAGGAACTGAAGTACAAGGAATGCTACAATAAATCAATATAGCTAACTGCATAATGCAGCTAGGAAGTTACAAGCCAGATCTAGAGAAGTAGACAAAGTCTTACCAGACTGAGATCACACGTACACACCAAGAGCTCACTGCAGTCTAACTCACTGTTTTCACGCACCAGAACCCCATATCTCATCAGGAAAGCTTTTGACTCCATGTCCCGACCTAGAGCAACTACAGGCCTTGGCTGCAATGAATAACGTTCTGGGAGGTCACTAAGTCCAACAGCAGGAAGATATATCTTAGGCTCTGAAGACTTGATAGTCACAATGGCAATATTATAATGCAAATTGCACATTTCAAGGGACCCCTCAACAGTTTGTTGATTGTGAAGAACCACTTCGATCTGCAATCAACAAACTTACAAGCAATTATCCACCAAACGAGAGGAAAATATCGACATGAATAAAAAAAAGGAAAAGTACTGGTCTTGTATTGACCTTAATGGCGCCTTGTTCATAGGCCTCCAACTGGGTGCCTGGTTTTCTAACCAAATCAGCAGAGGTAAGTATCCACGTTTTACTGCCCACATGCTCAACCACTGTTCCAGAACAAAACATATAGCCTCCCTCTACGCATGAACATTATAATCAGTAATCTTCAATAGAATGCGCTTCCACGGTAAAATATAAAGATAGCGTAGGCAATTTGTTTGTAACATCCCACCAACCTATCACATATAACTGCTAACAGAAAAAAAAAATAGACTGGTCATTAATTGCATCAGTGCTTTGTTCCCACTGACCATAGCCAATCTGCCCCCTCACAGAGCTGCTGAAAGACAAAACAATGAGGATTTTCCTGACCAAACGCAGACTAAAGCTCTAAGGCCCCTTTGTTGCATACCTTATGTTGCACAAATGTAATCAGCTTGTTATGTCGATAGCAGTAGTTTGTGTTATATATGGTTAGTAATAATAACTGAATGCCAAAGATAATAAAAATTACCAGCAGTAGCGGTAAGCGACACGACAGATGTGCGGATTCTAAATACAGATTCAAAGCCTTCCAGTCCCTCTTTGGTGAACCCCCCCACAATTTCAGAATTATACTTGACAAGTTTGGACGGGGGACCTTCGGAATCCGACAACATGCTCTACGATCTGCTCAAACGACAATGACATCGAGAAATATTAAGAATGCACGAGTGACAGATCATGTGAAGATTCTTTGAAAGCGAAAGTAAACTGAGCGCATGAATATACCGGAATTACTGCCACCGCGAATTCCCTCGTGTTTTAGCTCGTGTGGTAGTATCTTTGGGCAAGAGAGGGTTTAAGCCAAAACATCATGGACGGAACCCCAAAAAAAATATATAAAAAAACAAGTTTTAGGGCAGTCGGCCCCAAGCAGGTGCAGCAGGACATCAAATTAAAAGCACATTCCCCGATGTACTCTGCTCTATCCTCGTCTCCATACGACGATTATGTACTCCCTTGTCGGCAATTAGAAATTCAAGTGGGGTATTCCCACCGTAGATTCCTAAACAAAAACACCCACCAAATAGACAATAAAAATGTATGCACCGACGAATAACAGACCGTAAATCCAACCTGCGATTTCCCTTTACGGCGCCGGCTGGTCTTCTTCATCGCACCCGGAGCGGCGGCGGCGCCGGGAGGGGAGGAGGTTGGGGATTCGCGCTGTTTTATTTTCTAATTTCTTTTACAGCAAAATAAGATTCATTTACAGCCTCGTGGGCCCTTTTTGTTTTTTTAGTGGGCAGCCTCGTGGGCCTTTGGGTCGTGCAGCCCAACTTCACTGCACAGGAACCGACTCTCGACGAGGAACCGACTCTCCATTTCCCTCCCCATCTCCAAATCTCGCAGAACTCTCCCGACCCTATCGCTTTCTACAGTTGAGACCGGCGACTGAGAGGCGATTGAGCGCTCCCGAGGCGATTTCGCCGGATCTCCTTCGCCTCCGGTGCCGTTTAGGCATCGGAGGGGAGGAGAACCGCGATTTCGCACTCGGTGTATATATTCCTACTAGTTATTATGCAAATAAAGTAGGATTAGTGAGTCCGATGGCTTCGGCTTATCCGATGTTCATCGTTGTTGTCCCGATGGATTTGGTGCCATATCCATCGGTTCTTTTGTCCCTCCGAGCTCTCTCTGTCGATGGCAGCAGCAGCGGTTCATCGTCTGGTGGGAATCTCGCGAGGTATGTCTATCACAAGCTCAAGTGTTTGGGTTGGTTTTCTGCAATCCCCTTCTTGGGTTCTTCGTTGTCGGTCGATTGGGACTTGCCAAGACAGCGACAAGCGTCCGATCCCAGTGTCTGCAACGAAGTTACAGCCGACGGCTGTTTACCGGTGCGTTCAACGTCTTTAGTGCACATCAGCTTGATTGATGTGCCGCTGGTGGCTATTGAAAAAATTGATGTTTCTTCGGCTGCTTGGGATGCGGCTTCGAGCTTCTTCATCGGTGCTATCCTCTGTATGGGGAGAGTTACCGGGCGGAGTTTCCGATCGGAGTTGACGAAGAACTCGGCAAGGACCTCATGTGTACTGCAATGTTATTTTTGTATCTTTCGGGGGTCTCTTTGTAAGGGGCTGGATGTAAACTTCCTTATATATTAATAATAATCCAACCCGTTCTCAAAAAAAAAAAAAAAAAAATTCTCCAAATCTCGCGCCGCCTCCGCCTCGCCAAGTCGCCACCAAATCGTGCTGCCCCCGCCGCCTCCCAACCTCGCCGCAGCCCGATCCGTCGTCCGCGTCCGGAGCGCGCCTCCTTCCATCCCCCGCCGCTCCCCTTCTCGAAGGATCACGCTCAAGGGGAGGAGCCCTAGTGAGCGGGAGGAGGAGGCCCCGCCGCCTCTAGAAGCGGCCACAAGAGAAGGAGCCTGACCACCTCCTCGGCCTCATTTCCGCACTTCAGGAGCATCCACGCTAGGAGGTGGCTTCGATCTCTGGTATGCAGTTTCTCCTACTTCCTCAACGATCACTTTCCTGCCCGTAGTATTGAATCTGTCTCGAAATCTCCTACTCATTAGATCATCAAGTATGCGATTTCATGAGTCTAGTACTAATCCAGAAAAGAATATTATCAACAACAGTTCTCAACCGCCATAATCTAGAAGCATTCCTTCAAATTGACAATAATTGACAAGTGTATATTGAAATAAATAGCTATCACACTTCAGGAGTTTCAGAATGTGCTATTAATTTGTTAAAAACTATCTCTCGTTGCTTGCGATCTCTGCTGCTTCAAACCAACTCTACAACGATGTACCATGCATAAAAGGTAAAAAGAAAGAAAATAAAAAACACATGACCTGGTGCTGCTTTTTTTTTAAATGCTGCAACCTAACAGCTGATGAAGAGCGGTAACACTTTACCCATACTTATACTATAACAGTAAAAAAAATTTGAATATACACTTTCCTTTTAGATAAACAAATTCATCTTCGCTGCAGCATAGGCGCTAGCTATGCAATGAGGTAGCACCTAACTCCTATAGGCAACTAGAGACTTTCTAGCTGGTCTAAACAGTAATTAGGTACTAAATCAGTTACTGACGCATTTTTTATACACTGTGTTTCTTGTCATAAAAGCTTATGTTTGTATTCCCTCACTTCATTTTGATTCCTTTTTTGCTCGATGTTTGTGTTAGTAACTTCCATGAGTTACATGATTTTACAAATTTTATTTTACCTCCTCCATCTATGATTTTTGCTGTACGTGTCTTTACATCTTTGAAATTTATGAATGTTAGGCTAGCACATTCTCTTGCAGCTGCGCAGACATAAAACTTCAGTTTCATTTTGAACTTCTAGGATAAACAAAATCCACAAGTCCCTGTGATCCTCCGCAACCGCAAGTCCCTATGATTGAAAATCCTCCACAGGTCCCTGTGATGGAAAATCCTGTGGTAAGATAGCCTTTATCTTTAGTTTTTTGTATTTATTTATTGTCGATGGTATGAGCTCATGTTGAGAAAATTGCAAAAATCATGCTTCCAACTCATTTTTTCTATTAAGAAAAAAAACGTCACAGCTTCTTTGGGTCACCACTGACTGTTTTTATTTGTTTAGGATGAAAATCAGTTTTATGGGGAACCTGTGCGACAAATGCATGACAACTTGAGGGGTTGTGGGCTGCTGATTAAAGTACAGAAGAAGTCTCAGAGTGGTGTAATTATTGCTTGTGGTGTTAAATATTGTTATGTATTAACAGTTGTAAACAATTTGCTTCGCAATGCTGCAAATGATATTTTAGTTACGTTTGTGAATGGAAGAGAGATAGCTGTCAAGGCTTCTAAATATTGTGCACACTGTAGCAACGATCTGTCCATTATTTTCCTTACACATGGAACTGAGGAGGTTCCTGGAATGCAACAAGTCCAGTTTAGTGGTCCAGAAGAGATTAACGATACTGTTGTATATACTCTTAGTAATTGTAAAAGAAAAGTTTATTACCATGAAGGAAAGAACGGACAAGCTGCAGCAACATCTATCTTCACAGGAGGAAACGCCGGGTAAAATAATAAAGCTATCATAAAGATTATTTTTAAACTTTTGTTGCATTCTAACTTTTTACTGATGTATAACATCACAGAGTTTTAAGTCGTAAGAACAATGGCGCGGATGACTTTTGGCACAATTGTGGTGCTGGCTCTGGTGTCACACGTGGCTCTGGTGTTTTCAATCGAATGAGACAAACAATTGGTATGAATTTGCTATACTCGGATGGATGGACTAACGCTCTACGTTTGGACAGAATAAAAGATGAAATTGAAGAGATGTTTCCAGAGACAAGAGACATGGTATATTTCTTAGCATTTAGATGCAAATTGAAAGTAGATATGTTTTGAGTTACAAAACAAGTACTAAGTTCTTGAAATAGACCTTTTCAGATGTCCAGCTATATCTGCAGGCGGAGAGTAGGTTCGGGCTCAAGTACAAGCGCCAACGGAGGCCCTAGGTACTCTGATCAGTTTCCAAATTCAATCCGGTTTGATTTGTAGCCAATTAAAATGTACAGCAAGTTTTGTGAGTCTGTCATCAAAGAGTTCCAATCCACCCGCCCCATCAATCAATTTCTTCCTTGCTGTCTATGAAGATGCTCAAAAGTAGTGTATTCGAGAAAAAGAAAATAGCGTCAAGTGCATCACCCTTGCTTAGTCTGTGGTCAAGAGCACCACTTAGGCCCAAGGCTTCTTCAGTGGAGCCACCAAGAACAACAAACCTATCCATGAAGCAGTGAATTGGAGCTTCTGCCGCGCCTTTCAGTGAGCTTGGTGAGACCTTGTAGCACAGGATGCATATGTTTGCGGATAAGTCACAGAGTCACAGGTTACTTCTTTGGATATGACAATGGACTGGTGGGCCTTTCAAAGAGGAGGCAGCCATGGAGAAGAATGAGTTTCTTTTTTTTTTTTTTTTGACAAGAAGAATGAGTTTTTGGAGTACAAGTTTTATGGGTTTTTCATCAACTACATGGGGCTTGTTCGAGAGCTCAGTCACAGTTTCATAGGGCTTGTTACCAAATTCAACCATGAAGAGGTGTCTACAAGTTGTGAATTCTGGTTCCTATGGAACTTGTTTTGAGGCTTTAACTCCGTAGATTGGTATCGCACAAGAACGAGCTGTAGTACTCATTTTGGGTCCTAAAGCTCGTATAGATGAGGGTACCGCTGCCACTGCTAAAATAATAAACAAGTTCAATCGAATAAAGGTACATTTACTGTTTTTTCTTGACTTATATTAGCATAGATGGTTTGTATGTAGGAAATCCTAAACTAAACTAATAAACAATGAGTTACATGGCCATGGTCATGCATATATATGATATATTAGAAGTGACTATTATTCAATTTCTTGTATTCCATCTGACTCAGACAGAAACATGTGTAAATAAAAAATATAGCATGCTCAATTAAACATGAACATTTTGTAGTTATAGGTCATATGAGCAATTCAGTTACCATTTACCATCATGCTCATACTTTTATCTCTGCTACTATTTTAGGCTATCTGATAGTTGCTTGTGAAGGGCGTGTTTTCAGTATCATATTGAGGGCTAAAAGATCACATGCACCTAAAAAACGAGATCAACTTATTTCGAAGAAACAGTTCAAAATTATTCGCTGATGATGGTTGCAGATCACCTGACCCGTGGACCGAAGGGAGAGAAGGAAAAGTGTGTGTATTGAATCAGACACGCACCAAACGACCAATGATGCCTCATGTCAACGGCCAGGTCGACGATGGCGACAAGCGAATGGCATGCAGGCGATGGTGTCCCCTAGCGCGCGAAGCAGCTCAATCTAACTGAAATGGACGGACACGGCTGCGATGGCGTAGGATCGATCGAGCTAGTCTTGTTATAGCCAACCGCTAAATTTTATACTCCCGCCAATTAGTACTTGTATTAATATATACGTGCTCCCGTGTCGCGTTCATATGGGCGATTGCAACACCTGCTGGAATAAAATAGGTTATCGTATTATCGAATAAACGAAACCGCAGTTTGGTCATCCGTCAGAATCAGTCCTCGGCTACGGTCTAGCAAGGAACCGATTACACACGCCGTGGTGTACGTGTATGTATTACCCTATGACGTAGCAGTAAGCTTCTTTTTCTTTCAAAACTTTAGGTATTGCCACAATGCACAGACGACGTTGCTTAATTTGGTTTCTTTTTCTTTCAAAACTTTAGGTATTGCCGCAATGCACAGACGACGTTGCTTAATTTGGTGAGCTGATCTCAAGAGAGGCATGACCCGTTCCATTCGTGCATGGACGCCTCCCTCTCGAGATCAACTACCGCGCGCGCGTTCGTATTCACCAGCTAGGGTCGTACGTCGTGCTAACTTTGACGCGTTCCGATTGACTAGCCTGCAGGCACGCATTGCATGCCGCCTGGCGGCCCGGTCGGTGTAACCTCTCCGCGCGTACGTAAGCACGCGCAGAATCGTTACTCGCTTGCTCGTGATCTCATTCGGCAGACGAGGTAAAAGGACCCTTTCCGATCCCTGCGTTTGACGGGGAGCTTGGCTTCGCTGTCATAGTAGGGCCGATAACAGAGCAAAGGTCCTAGTACCGGCTATTGCGCTGAATCGGAAACACGTACTGGGGCGCGCTGCACTGCACTGCACTGGATTGGATCGGGGGTGCTTGTTGTCCCAGTACGAAGCACAATGTCACGTTAGTTGGGCAAACGTTGTCTTGAAGAAACCGATCGCTGGTACAGTGGTACTACACTACTACTGCTCCCCGGGCGTTCCACGTTGGTAGCTATAGAGAGGAGAGGACCAGCTAATAAAATAGTAACCGAGCGCAAACAAGCTGCCTGACGCGCAATCGTAGAACTGAAGGAATCGTCGGCCGAACACCACCCCAATTAAACAGAGTGCCAAAATGCTCCTGACCTGCTCTGCTCGCGCTACCACCAGCAGAGTAGCGGCAGAGCAGAGCGCCACGCCGCGCTGCGGGATGGACACAGTCCGCCGCGCGCCTAGGAGCTGGCGCACCAGCCGTGCCGCGGTGCGGTGCCGTGCGAGCGGGGGCGCATGCATGTGTGCCGGTGTGCGTGCGTGCGAGCGAGCGAGGGGACGCAGCCACCGATCGACGCGCCACCCGTGCGCGTTTGCGTACACTGCACAGCGCGCGCACTAGAACCGAAACCATATCGTCTCTCTCCTCCGATCAAGCACCTGGGCTGCAGCTAGTCAATCGAGCTCGTGATCCGACGCGCGCACGCGCGCCGAAACTGCCTCCCGGGCGGGCCGCCGTCGTGATCGCTCAATCAGTTGGCACAGGCTGTAAAAAGTCAAGAGCTACAGGATCCCTTCCTCTCCTCTTTCAAACCAGGCGGGAAGGCTAGAGCTAGTACGGAGTAGTATATTCGTGCGTGTGAAGCGGAGCGGGGACACGGGAATCAACGACCCGAATCCGTCGTATACGTCATCCATCCATGCACCCTGCTGCGCCGAACGCCCCCAATGATCAGAGCAGCGCGATCGACGAAGGACAGACAGCGTCCGTTGATTGATGGAGACCAGACCAACTGACGGTCGCTGTCGCGCCCTGACCCACAGCTAGCTAGCGCGCGCGCGGGCGCGGCACCGACGCCGACGCGCCATCTCTCCCTCGCTCCCTTCTCCAGGTCCTCGTCTCACCTACTGCTTGCTGCCGCCCCCCGCCATGGTCAGTCTTTGCCACCATATAACCCCCCCGCACCCCTCACCTCGCTCTCCAACCCCACGCCACCAATCACACCATTTCTTCATCGCATTCCCCCTTTGAACAATTCCACATGGCGCACCTGCTCCGCGCCGCGGTCCTCGTCGTCGCTCTCGCGGCCCTCGTCTCCGAGCTCGCCGCGCCGGCCTCGGCCATGAAGGGCGGCGGCGAGCTGGGCAGCCTGGGCGCGGCGGCCGTGGTGTTGCGGCGCGGCGGCGGCGGCGGGAGTCGGACGTGCCGCGGCACGGTGGCCGAGTGCATGGCGTCCGAGTTCGGCGTGGACGCCGAGGCCGAGGGCGACGTGGCGGGGATGGCCACCGGCGGGAGCAAGCGCCGGGTGCTGCAGGGCGGCTCCGGCTACATCGGCTACGACGCGCTGCGGCGGGACAGCGTGCCCTGCTCCCAGCGCGGGGCCTCCTACTACAACTGCCAGCCCGGCGCAGAGGCCAACCCATACACCCGCGGATGCAGCGCCATCACCCAGTGCAGGGGCTGAGGCTAATCCTTGGTTAATCGTGCTTCATGCATGGTGATGGTCAGTTGTCAAGAGTTGGAGACAGTCGCGTAGTAGGTTGTCAGACCTGCTGGGCTCATGGCTTGTGCAGTGGATGTGTGTTCTGTTCTGGTTTACCTCAGTGATCAAAGTAGTAATTAAGCTTCTGCAGTCCTGCTCTCTCTGATTTTACATGCAGCTACTGATTCAGCATGCCATCTGTTTGATATTTCTCGAATATATAGCTCATCTCGAATTTTCTCTGGCGAAACGACAAAACAAGGATTTTACGTATTTCTTGATTGCATCGCACATTCGCGCTGAAGAAATTACTACTATGAGCTAGTAAGAACACTTGACTTCATACAGGCCAAAATCCTGGAGGCTTGTCATCAGGAAACAAATGTCAGTTCTTTTGAGTTGGGCTGTCTTGTCAGTACTTCCAAGGGTGGCCATGCCCCCCCCCCCCCCCCCCCCCCCTCCAATCAGCAAAAGTCCACTAATTGAACAATAAAACGGCTACTATTCACACTATTTGTGTGGAATTACAGAGGCCCCCCTCCATTTGTGTTGAAGCTCCGTCACTGTATAGATCTTCTATTCATATGTTGTATTTTTTTAAAAAAAAGAATTATAGAAGCTTTTACCTTTGTCAACATGTTTATGCTGATATATTGGAAACGATGGTATTATGTTTGGAGAAATCAGTGATCACGAAGTATATACCTCATAACTCGAAGGTTGGGGGTAACTTCGCAAAGGGCGCCAACTGGGAGGGGTAGGGAAACAGATGAGCGTCCGATCTGCTGTGGACCGCAAGATTTCCTCCCCCAGACTGACGCGCACGGGCAAACCAGACACCCTCGGCGGGCAACGGCGGGCGGCGGCGTCCTCCCCAATCCGGCGTCCGGCGACAAACTCCTGCAACCCTAGTTGCCGGTGCGTCCAGCCCCGGGCGTCTTCTTCCGTGGGCGCCCAACTCCGTACCGGAAGATAGCCGTGGTTAGTACTCCGGACTCCGATTCCCCTACAAGATATAGCAACACAGAATTTCTACTCGTGTTCATCTTGACATTGAAATTCTTGTTTCATCCAGAAGTTAGTAGCAACATAGAAATTCCGGTGTCCATCCCTGTAATAAGTATTTTGACCCATATAGTAATAATCACCTTCGCTCTTCATGTCGGAGAAATCTATGGAGCTAGTTCCGGAACGCGATTGGGCTCAGATGCCGGCGGATCTCCTCCTCTTCATATTCGGCACCTTGGAGGTCCCCGATATAGTCAGCGCCGCCGCCGTTTGCCGCTCCTGGCGCTCCGGCTACAAGCTTGATCACCGGCTGGATGTATCTCCTCTCTTTAGAGGCCCCTGCCTGGTTTACTCTGCTGTCGACCGTGAGGCCAATGTAGCCACACTGCACTGCCTTTCCGACGACAAGCACCACCACATCACTCTGCCGGACCCGCCCTTCCGCAGCCGATACGTGGTTGGGTCCTCACATGGCTGGCTCGCTACTGCAGACGAGCAGTCTGAGCTGTTCCTTGTCAACCCCGTCACGCGTGCTCAGATCGCCCTCCCGCCAATCAAGACCATGAAAAACGTAGGCGCTCGTTTCACTAGCAACAAAGCCCTCCATAGCTATGCTCTTTATCATATGGATCTAAAATATGGTACTCGCATGTACGAGCAGCGGGATTCCTTCGATCCAGATGAAGCTCGCTTCTTCCTTTACAAGAGGATTGCCCTGTCCGCCGATCCGTCAAGTGGAAACTGCATTGTCTTGATTATCCACATGTTCCATGATCAGCTATCCTTTGCCAGGATTGGGGATGCTAGGTGGACTTGGATTCATGGGGAACGACATTACAGTGAGTACCAAGATCTTTTCTACAATAATGATGATTGCCTTTTCTATGTGATCCGAGGAACTGGAGAGGTCCACACTGTTGATCTCAGTGGACCATCTCCTGTGGTGAAAGTCATCTTTAAGGAAGACATAAAATGCATAAATTGTAACAAGTATGTTGTTAGAGCACCATGGGGTGACCTCATTCAAATCTGGAGGTATGATGATAACAATGATGGTGAGTGGATCACGAACAAGCTGGTTGTGTACAAGATGGATCTTGTTGAACAGAAAGTCGTTAAGTAAAGGACTTACAAGGATGTGCATTGTTCCTTGGTTTCAACAGTTCATTTTTCCTTCCGGTCACACAATTCCCTGTGTTGAAGGCAAACTGTGTTTACCATACTGATGACGACATGGAGTACATCTTTATTCAGAAACTGAATTGACGGCATATCGTTGCTTTCAGCCTTGATGAAAATTCCTTCACCGAATTCTTGCCTTCGAGTTCAAGGCTCAACTGGCCACCACCTATTTGGATTGTACCCACATATGGATGCATTGGCTGAAATTTAAGAAGACCCTTCATATTGGCTTCCAATGGCCAGTGCTTGTTGCTCTTCTAATGGACATATATGGTTTCTCTTCACTTCTTTTTCTGTTTGCTGCTGTCTGTTGCTATGGACAAATTTATGTGAATTGATCACGGAAGTTAAATGGACCGTAATAAATCTTTCAGTTAAGGCACTAGCGTCACTTTGGTTTGGTTACCAACCAATTATATATGAACAACAATGTTCAATTTAATAAATTTTGAATATACCTTTCTACGCCAATGTTTCTTCTAGTTACATTTTCCTTCGTGTCGATAGCAGACTGGTTCCAAACATATTACTATCTGGTCTCTACAATTGTTTAAGATGTCAACATAAATGATGTTGGCATGGTCCTTTTTTCTAACTACATTGTGATACCAGCCAAGAATGTGTAGTGGTAAATCTACTAATACCAGGTCGCCATGGTCAATTGAAAAGGGGTTATCCTTTCTTTTTCTTTTTCAGTTTTGAACCAAGTTGTGCACGGAGAGTAATTTAAGTCTTCTAGTTTTTTTGTTTGTAATAGACCAATTGCTCATATTTCAGTTCCGTTAATCATGCCTAAAATATGATTTTGTTTTCTCACTAACATCCAGAAGTTCTGCCCTCATAAAGTAAGTATCCGACCTTTGGGAGGAGTTTTGCCTCAGACTCCATTAAATAGAAAATGGAACTACTGATAGCTGTTCATACAAAAAGTAAAGGGGGTAGTGGAAATAAAAGAGTTCTGAAACACAACGAAACTTAAAACACAATCTGACAAAGACAGCACAAAGGCCTGCCTAACAACAACACACTATTACTCCATCTAGCTCAAGGTGAATCGCAAAAGAGCTTCAACAGCCGAGGAAGATATGGAGCTTGTTAGTCTTTCTAGGTGCATCTTCAGCTCCGATTTGCTTCAACAGTAACTGATCTGTTTTCGTTTTTCTCCTTCAGGTCTTGTTTATGAGCCTACCATTTGGATGACTACAGCCTTTTGATTCGTCGAGGCCCCTAACATCACGAGGCTCCACCCCTCCGCTGCCTAGGGGGCAAAGTCATACAGTGCGTCAAGCTCGGCAGTTGCTCCTGCACCTTGAATAAGGGCTCCAAGGTTACTCCTACCTGTGAGGGCTTGATGGAAGAAAATAAGAGGAAGGAAAATTAGAGAAGGTATCTTAGAACAGGGGTCGGTTTTAGACAGATGTTGCTGGTTGGTATCTGGTTTCAGCTCAAAAAGAGGCTAGTTCTTTTAATAAAATAAAATAAAATAAAATAAGAAGTCAGTTTAGAGTTGCTCTAACGTCTGAAGAAGCTTACATGGCAGTAGCCCGCTCGACCCACTGAGGAAAGTCCTTCCGTATTGGGCAACCCAACAGCAGCTCCCGTACTGAAATTAACCCGTGTTCTGGTTTGTTGTAAAGATATGAGTTCGCATAGATAGCATAACGGTAGTGATGAGTTGATCAATCTCAATATTTTATCTACCTAGGCCCTGTCTGTCATAGTTTTGGGATCTTGGTGGGATTTGAGTTCATAAGGTAAAATAAAGCGTTATAGCTTTTCGTGTTTAGTCGAAAAAAAAGATTAAAACGAATCAATCAAAGTTCATTAGGTCCCATTTAACAGAACCACAACTTCAGGTTTTCTTGAAGCTGATTGAATCTAGCTCTAAAATTCATCAATGAGTTATTTTATACTTATTTTGTACTAAACTCATAAAACCTAGATATATGCCAAATAAGGCTACGTCATTCATGTGTGAGTATGTGCCTACGTGTATGAGGGTCTGTGATTGCGTTTCTCCTTAAAATAGAAAACTCTATTGTCAAAGTTAAGAAACTTAACTTCTATAAAACACAATACATATATTCTTGCTCTCTTATACATACGCAACCACATATAACAAACAAAACGTATGCCACTCTGTTCTCCATAAACGCTTCTTGTAGAGAACAATTTTGAATTGTGATCGTGAAGGGGGAGAAAAGGGACTCCGACTAAACCCGGTCGGTGCGTTTATTTCCTCTCATAACTCAACTGGGGTCGCGCGAGCTCCGCCTCCTTCCGCTCCTCTCACCACAAATAGGCTAGGGTTTTGCGCTCGGAATCTCTTCTCGCCGCCGCCGCCTTCATCGCCTTCTTCCTCGGCGCCGGCGGTCTAGCCTCCCCGCCCCCCTCCTCCACTCCGGCGTTTTAGATCCCCGGATCTCGCTCAAGATGGCGCGTCTCTCCTCCTCCTCCTCCCCTCCCTTCCCCTGTCGATCCCCAAAGCCGAGATGTTATTTGCTCGCCGTGTCTGATTCCAAGTTTTCCCCCATTTTGCAGCTTCCCCTCTCGCTCCTCAAGACTGCCCAGGGGCATCCCATGGTGAGATTCCGGCGCCTCGATTTGCTCTGTTGTGCGATTCTTGGTTTGCGTTCTCGTTGGTTCTAATCCTCGAATCTTTTGTGATCTCAGCTCGTGGAGCTGAAGAATGGAGAAACTTACAACGGGCATCTGGTTAATTGTGATACCTGGATGAACATCCATCTTAGGGAGGTTATCTGCACCTCAAAGGTGAAATCTCGCGCCCTCCATACTCAAATTGTTTAGGTTCTGTATCGAACTTACGAAATTGCAAATTGTGGCGTGGACAATCAGGCGTTGCATAGTTCTGACTTGTTGAGTTCCACCCTCTTATTGGTTTTTGATGGTTGGGACTGCAGGATGGTGACAAGTTTTGGAGAATGCCGGAGTGTTACATTCGCGGAAACACCATCAAGTATCTTCGAGTACCTGATGAGGTATGATTGTCTGCGCGTAATGAGTTTTGACAGTCTCTGTTTCATGTTTACTTCGTTGGTTATTTTCTTGCGTTGTGCTTTTCCTTCCGTGTTATTTGGATGTGTAGTTCCCTTCAGCGATCCTTTTTCTATTGCTTGAAAAAACATCAATATCTGCCCTTTTAGTTCTTGATCTATTCTCTTTATTGCGTACGAATTTGATAGTTAGATTTAGATTTCAGCATAAAAAATATGCAATGCACTTATAAAGACATGACCAAATGAATTACTTTATCCTTTGTAAGTGCTGGAGTTATTCAAATAAAATTTGATAGCTTTAACAGAACATTGATTATCTGAATGGTTGTATTGGCAAGTCGGTGGCATCTTATGCATGTGATGTCATATTGCATCTTGCATCCCTTGGCAAATAAGGTTGAAATGCATTCTGTTTGAGTGTCAATTGACGTGTCTCCTAAAAGGCGCTCCTCGTACCTTTAATAAAGTCAAAATTGTACTGTCAAAATTTGATCCGACCATCAGTATCCATTTAGAAGTATTTCTATTCACCACACGAGAGTCATTCTTGCGCTGCATCTTCACTTCCATAACTTTTCCTAGTTCTGACTTACAATAGAGATTAGTGGCCAAACTAGCATGGAGCAGTAGATCCTATATGGACTTACATTTGGCTGAATGGTTGGTGCATTTGATGATATAGGCTTATAGCGGGCAAGGTGATGAGTTCTGGTGCTCACATTATCATTTTGACACAGTTCTTTGAAATGGAACTAGCTAGCCCAGTGAACTAGTTATGCATAACAATTAATCCGGTTTTAAATCATTGGCTTGCTAAGGTTTAAACCAAGTAAACTTCTTTTTGTGACATTCCTGCAATTTGTGCCATGCTGTATGTACAGCTGCTTTTTTGAATGATAACAAATATCATAGTCGTACTGACCTTACTCTAGTATATGGTGCTATCCCTAGGAGGAGCTAATGCAGGCTCTTACAGTTACATATTATTTTGACTGTCAATATCAGTTCAGGAGTAGCCCACAAAATGAAAGGCGTAACTGATGACTAGTAACCTAAGATGAAAAATCAAAGAGCGGCAATCTTTCCCCCAGAACTGTAATGACGGAATACATGGATTTTTTTTTCTGCATGATAATTGTTTCCCTGCATCTGTTGAAATAAGTCGATTCATTGCATTTGGCACATGTCTAAAATAGTTTTAGATACTAGATCAATTGATATGATGTGAATCACAGACATCAAACTATGTATTGGATGGATTTCCGCTGAATGATGTTGTTCAAAGTTTGAAGCTGTGGAAATATTTAATATCCCTGATAGGATTTCTGTTATACCAGTATGCATATCCATTGATCAGGCAGAATAAACTTTATTTTGTTTGTGTTCACCTTGTTTAGTCCTGCCGTGTATTTTTCTTTGATGGGTTTCTGTTTTCGTTTTGTTCCCCTGCGTCTTTTTCTTTACCTTTAATGGTTGACTCGAGAGTTCCAAACATCAAATGTGCACAATAGCTATCAGTTTCGTTTGTACTACACATTGTTTTTTTTTGTGTGTGTGTGTGTGTGTGTGTGTGTGTGTGTGTGTGGGGTTCGTTTCTTTTCATGTCATTTTAGGATATTTGTTTGACCTCAGCATTATAATATTGTAACATTACCTTGTTATCCCAGTATGTTACCTTAATGAATTTTTTCTCCGTTTAGGTAATTGACAAGGTTCAGGAGGAAACTTCCAAGAGCAGATCAGGTATGAATTGGTTAACCATTATTTTGTGCACATATTTATGTTTGTATGTTAGCCCTATTCATTCAAGCAGTGAGTTGTGTAAGTAAACTTTATGCTTACTGTCTAGGAAAAGGCAATTAACATCACAGAACGTTAGATTTTCACACAGAGTCAGCTTCACTTATCTCCAATCAAGGACTACACGCATTTGTAGAAGTTTACTAGAAAGCTTTTTAAGTGTGTGTACCATTCCTCGCTGTACAACATTTAAAATTAGGAATATCCCATTAGTTGTGATTGCTGAGCTTGTGATTGTCCCAGTCTCATAATAGTTTGTCTAACTTTACTTTTGCAGTGTCCAATAGGCAATTTAACTTAGGAGTATAGATCAATCTTTTCAGCTAATCAGCCCGCACTAACTTTTTCATGCTAAATCTCATCTATAATAATTGCATCATGTCTGTCACAGTGCATGTTTTTTGCAGTTTGCCAGCGTGTTGGTATGGATATTTATCCTCTTTTTACAATCTTATATTCATGAAGACACGTCATAGTTTATTTGTTTTCATTTGGGTGATATTTGATGAGTTGATTATAAACATTGATATATGGTTCATGGAGAATCTGACTCATTAGTTAGATAGCTGTTGGCAGCCGATCCAGTTTTGAATAGTTCATGCTTTTCTAAATGCAGATAGGAAGCCGCCAGGTGTTGGTCGCGGACGAGGAAGAGGGGATATTGGTGCTAAACCTGGAGGCAGGGGCATCGGGCGTGGCCAAGATGATGGAGGCAAAGGTGGTGGTGGCCGTGGAAGAGGTGGAGTTGGTGGTAAAGGTGGCAACAAAGGTACGTGCTTTCCTAGCCACTTGACTCTGTATTTGGTCTCCCTTGATTCCAAGAGATACTAATATGCTTCACACTTCTACTTGTTACCAGGTGGGGGCCGTGGGCGTGGCTGAAAGTGATCTTCACATGGGAGAATGCCGCTTTTTAAGGCCTGTAACTGTGTTGCATAGATTGTAGGACGTGAAGAATGAACTTTGGAGTTAGGATGGGGTGGTTGTTTTGTGGCAAAAACAAAAATGGTTTGGATTTGGAATTGAAACAGTGCAAGAGACGGAACCTCGTAGACTTCTCTGCACAGTTCACTTTATATCTGGAGTATATGAGCCTATCTGTTCATTTGCTAGGAAGTATCCAGATTAAATGAAATGATGTTTGGCTTAATGTTGTGATCTCTTTACATCACGCTTACTATTTATTTTGATGCAGCAGCCTTCTTGTTTAACATGTTAGATTGGTTACTTCGCTATCGTCCCTTTCTTGCGTGTAAACGCACCACAAAGTTTCCCTCAGAGAAAGGACCGATACAAATTGCAAGAGTAAGATGAAGCAGTCCAAATTGACTAAACAAACGTAAGTTAATATTGAACAGAAACGGTGTGACAAAATGTTATAACACGTAATAAAATGCACGTGTGACAGTGAGCTTGCAAAAGTACAGGTGTGGGTTCCACTTCAATCTGAAGAGAGACAAAAATGATCACAATGTCACGCCGTCATGGTACGCGGCACTTATTGTATATTTTGACCCAAAAGGAGCCGTGATCCAAATTTCAGGGGGTGCCCCAGAAATAACTGATTGCATCAATGTTGCCTAAACACTAGATATTCGCTGCGAGGAATCTGAAGATCTCCCGGGCACTGCGCCACTTCTCCCCTTCAGAAAATCTGCGTACCAAAGGGCAGAGCGTCTTGGAGACCTCTTCAGATCCTTGTCTGCAAAGTCCACATAATACAGTCCATAGGTGGTGCTGGAGCCGCCGAGTAGTTCATACAGATCCATGAACGACCAGACGAAGTAGCCCTTGGTATTTGAACCATTCCTGTGAAGAAAATACTTTCAGGTTATCTGACAGATTGATTGAAGACTCACTAACGAGGAAAACAAAAGTTCCTATTGGAAAGTTAAGGTGAGATATTGACCAACTATCACTTTCCTGTGCTTACTTTTCAATGAACACCATGCCTAAATTTTTGCTTTGCCCTCTGAAGCTTTTTGAACCTTTTAGTCTCAGCATTGCAGATACTTTTCAACATTTTTTATAGCGAGTCGTTAGTTCCAAAAATACTTAAGTTTATTACCTAAATTCTGCATAGAACAGACAACTGAGCACAAAACACCCTAAGTATGCTGTTTCTGATATTGCATCCCAATCATTAAACCCTGATGCCTGGCCACTTAACCATATTCTTTCAGAAAAAGGGGTGCCGTGCTAAAACTAACTACACCGCTATGATTAGTTTGTTTCCTGAATGCATCTATGCACTGTGCTCTTGAGTGGAACGACCATTCCATGCTTCATGCGCTAGGGTATCAACTTTATGATTGCCACTGAAAACGTTATGTCAGCACTGACGTAAAATATAATTATTTGATTTGACTTTTTAGGGCATTAAACGGTGCCAACTGCCAAAGCATTAGCAGCTAAATCAACCAAGTCATGACGAGAAAAGGAGTAATACCTGATAGAATCCAGTAGGCTTTTAACGTGTTCGCTCAAGTATTCCACCCTAGGGCCATCGTCAAATACAACATCTTCACTCATTGGGTAACCTAAAGTGAAAATTGTATGTCTCATGTTAAATGTGCTTTTAGTTGACGAGCATGAAGGATATCTTGCAGAGAGGAAAAGTAGTGCTAACACATAAGAAGTCAACAAGCCTATTTAATGTGAGGAATGATTAGAGAAAACCATACCGTTCTCGTGGATGTAGATGGGAGGATTGCCATAAGATTGCTTGAAATATTCAAGCACTCCCTGGAGACCATAACCTGGCATATAATACTGTTTATACGATACATCAGCAGTTCAGCACTATGCTATCATATGTTTATGTCAAGATATTTGCTTTTTTTTTTCTTACCCGTGTGGTAGAATTATTCATATCTGCAAGAGAGAAATTATTGGATAAGCCCGATATAGTAAAGTTGTGATTTCTAGAACGTTAATTGAGTAAATATAGAATATAAAATTAAAGATGCAAAGCATTGCCAGCCTTGATTGGTTTACTTTCCAATAAGGTATACATGGTTGGATTATGTTGAAAATAGCAGATTGTTGGATTATTTCGAAGTTTCCTCTCTAGTTGAAGAACTTTTATCCACAAGCCGCCTTAATAAATAGATTTAGTTTTTGTAATTACATATAGAAATTAGGATAAATAGTGACCCTACACGGAAAATGGCAAACTTATGGGAAAATTAGACAAGATCTAGTGTGTTAATGCTATTCTGTCCCCCTTGTTTTTTTTATCACAATAATAAATTGAATAAGAATAGCAAAGAGACTTTACACTCATGATTAAGTAACTGGAAGAGGCAAGTATGTAACTAACATATCAGCTTAATTGATGTATCTGCCAAGAAATCTCTTTTGGCGGTCGGAGCAGCCTGTGGATCATCCTTCACATACATCATTGCATAGTAATTTATACCAAGAAAGTCAACAGAGCTCATCAATAGTCCCGATTGGTCTCTAGAGAATTTTGGAAGTTTGGAACCAACAATTTTCTTCATTATAATCGGATAATCTCCATAACAAAGCGGATCCAAGAACCTAACATAGAGAAATATCAGAATGAACAAAGCCAAGTTAATGCAATGCATGTCGACGTTGATCTTGTGAAATCGGCATGAACATCTCCACAAATCTATTTTGCTGTTAAAAAGTGAAAAGGTTCCATGGCTGCGCGACTTACACAGATATATGCACATTGCAACAACAAAACAACTTATTCTCCTATGAATGACTAAAATGGTACTGCCAAGTGTTTTGATTGAAAATATAGACAACAATTTACCATAATTGGTACTGAAACATGGGCCTTATTACACCCAACTGTTATGCCATCGTACATATTATGCTTAAGGGAAGAGTTTGAGTCTTCATTTGTGCATTTTTTTTCAGTAATTGATCCCACAACGTCTCAACTGGTAAGCCTAGACAACAATTTTAATAAATCCTTCTAGAAAAAGAATGAACTTAAGTAAAATAATACGGTATTGCCATTAAAATCACTTTTACACAAACAAAATATGCAGTAAGCCCGGACATGTTTGCACAATACATCAATACGATTCCGAACATTAATATATGATCATCACTCTTCAGTAGAAATTGAGTAGAAAATTAACGGAGGTGCTTGTAGACTTAATTAATGTCTTCTTTTTTTAAAAAATTCTCCAGTTACAAGCATAAGCCATAAAGGCTTCATAGATCACTATACGATAACATTATCTCGGCACTTGGACAGAATTTCAAACAAGTGCTAGAGCAGGTTTTATCTTCATAATTCAAGAGAGATTAGTAGGAACAAAAGATGACGGTAATGGCATCTTTGCAGGGGGTAGGCTATATCATGTCTCATGTGAACGGCCATATCTTGTAAAGAATGTTCTTTTTGTATTATATATCACAGTGATTATCATTAGCTTTAATAGATCACCGAGGCAAACTACTACTCCAAGATAAACCATGCCCGTGTGAAATAGTTGTAGACAGCTAAAGGTAAGCAAATCAAACAATATAGCATGGGATGATGATCCAGTACCAGCCCGTGTAGAAGGCTTGCGCTCTTTCTGTTGCAATAATGTCCTCTGTTGAATTGGTGGAAGGTAAGAAATCATATATAAATATATTCATGCCTATAAGTCCCTGCTGCTTTTCCTGCACCGAATAGAATATATTATTAGTCACTAAAACTATACATCTTGTTTGGTACTAGAGAGGGTTCAATTATCAAATATGTTAATTAATAGGGGAAATGAAATACTAGAGCCATTTTTTTATTAAACATGCTTTAAGGTTGAGCATGGAAAGAACAAATAGCTAATAGAAATTTCAGAGCACAAATGTCAATTAAACTGTTTTTTATTTTATTCTAATATCACATACTTTAGTAGTTTACATTATAAAACCTACACGTAAAACAAAGATAGATCCAAATATTCACGCTCATAAGGAGATTATACCTGATACTTTCTCCTGTATAATGATACTGCTGAACTATGAGCCAACAAGGAATGATGAGCTACAATGTATGGCTCATACACGGAATTTCCTTTGGAACAATTGCCAAACGGTTCAGAGCACCTCCCTGGTGGTCCGGTTCCAGCATCATAACCAAGCAACGCAAAAGCATTGGGCTCATTTAGAGTAGTCCAATTTGTAACCCTGTCCCCAAATTCCTTAAAGCAGATATCTGCATATTCTGTAAAATCAGCACTTGAAACAGAAAAAAAAAAGAGTGTTAAAAGTGTGGTTACATGATGAAAAAGATTAGTTCTTATAATGTAGTGTCGGTATGTGTTATGTTTTCTACAGCCAGCATACTTGTTAATAGTATTTGATAATGGTTAACAATTAGTATCATACCAACCCATCAATCTTATTCGCAAAATAAATTCAAAATGTGTATAATGATTAATGACTGAAAAAGAAATGCATACATGATTTGAGGACTCAACCATCCATTATATTCATCCTCAAGGACTTGAGGAAGATCATATTGGAACAGGGTAGCGTGCGGTTCAATTCCTGCAAAATCATGGAAATTCAGTACCGAAAGTAGCGACTATATTATGGCATGGTACAAACGCCATCTGCTACGAGCAGATCCTGAACTGAATCCTTTGTCTATTGCAGCCCATTAACCCTACAGGATCAAAGAAGAGTAAAAATGATCCCCGAAATTTTGTTTGCCCATTCATTTCTACTAATTATACGCAGATACAAACACTATAAAATAGGGATGACCTGTAACACCCGTAATCCACAATCACCCCAGGATACTACTACAACCATCATAACAGCCTTCTACCGAAAACATGGAAAATTCGGCAGCATCTCCTTTGTAAACATAAGCAACGCGGAAGCAAAACATGTATAGATAGATATAACAGTGAAGGCATCACACTAGCATCAAAAGGCATAGGAGTCGTTTGGTTTGATGCCAACTGACTCCTGACCAAAACCTGGTTCCGTGTGGCATCGGTCGGCCTTTGGTTCAATGGCTGATCATTGGCGAGCGCCCACACTGCAGCCGAACCAGTTCTTTTTTGCACCAACTGTGGGCTAGAAGCGGGCGGCGGATTTTCTCACCAAATCATGGGCAAGCCGAGTGTTGGCATGGTGATACAGGGCTCAATTCAAACGAACCCATAATTTTTTGGTGGCCATCTAGACATCTTCATACAGCAGTTGGCAATTATTATGGCTAGAGCACGCGAACCTGAGTATGTATTTGTAAATAGGAATAATATGCAGTGTTCATGGTGCTAAGAGCTAATGGGTAAGCAAACAACTAGTTATAGGGTATTACCATGATCAAGGAGTTCATCAATAAGATTATTATAGTACTCTATTCCTTTCGGATTGACTTCTCCTCTGCCAACTAAGGAAAAAAGCAATCAAGTTTAGAACTTATTAGGTCTTTTTACAAAAAGTCCAGCAGGAAAAATAGAAATGAAATACAAGTTTAACAAGAACATACTAGGAACAAACCTTGGCCAAGAGATAGAGAACCTGTATGCGTCCAATCCAGTCTCCTTTATTAGCTTCACATCCTCCTATAACACAAGTGAGAAATCACGATCAGTTATTTGCATGTAGCTGCCCTAAAAAGATCAATCAGCGTGTAACATTTTACCCTCGCCTACCACCTTTACCCAAGCCTGACAGAGCTAATCATTGATACATTTCACAAGTTGCACTCCTGAAGTGGGGCATGTGCTACAGCATGGCACATAGTAGCGCTCAATTAAAAATGGATGAACAATACATAAGAATCATACCTTATACTTGTGGTAACCGTTCGCTGCGACATCACCATCCCCAGGAAGGTGACCTGTGTTGCAAAATGCCAGGATGCGTAAGTACTATGGCTTAACCCAAAGGCAAAACCTAAACAATGCAATACAATGTTTGATGCTCGTGTTTCACAAAAGGCTCGACTAACTAGAATCATTTTGTCCCCGGTCGCCCTGTAATTTTTACAGTCTATGCTGTTACTGGTGTGTAACCTCTACAGTTTTACTGTAGAACAGCAAAGCTTTATTTCGGATTTGCCAGCAAGTTTCAGTTCTCGGAATACTTTTTTGAGTCGCCCCCTTTTCATCCGGACTACAGTACCAGAGAAGCTTACCAGTTCACCGTCTGCTTGCCCAGCAGTAGGCCACGCGTCGGGCAATCGGTGCAGTGGGAGCATCAGCTGCCAAGGCCGGACAAGGGGAGTGGTGACCGGTGGCAACTGCCGTGGTGGTCTGGGAGCAGGCGGCGGAGCGGCGGCAGCTAAGCGACGGGTTCAATGGCTGTGGGGCGACCAAGACAGTCTGGGGTTGAGGGGGCGCGGCATTGGCTGGCGGCGCCGCGAGATGGGCGGCGGCGGGGTGGGAGTGTGGTGTGTTTGTGGGAGCCGGGAGGGAGACGAAACAAGCAGCGCGCTCGTGCGTTTCGTGCACGAGCGCGGTCGGATCCGACGCCCCCTGTTCCTTGGGCTCCGGTAACCAACGGCCGATATTTGTTTGCCATTTTTTGGGTCCCCGGAAGCAAAAGCAAGAAGGCGTTCATGGTGCTGCTGGATTTTGATACGTACCGGCGTGAGCAAAGGTGTCCCAGACGCTGGGCTTCCTGCCGTCCTCCGCCGCGGCGCCCTCCCACTGAAACAGACACCAGCAGCAGCAAGAAACGAGAACGTCAGCTCCATCTCATCAAGCCACAAATGCGCAGCTCGATCGTCGGTTTCACACGATCCTGAACTTGCGCTGCTCAAGTACTAGCATCGATCAATAAATGATCGAACAATGACAGTAGACAGCAACTGAAGCCGTGGCCGACAAAATGGAACTGAGGCAGCGTTCGGTGACCCCTCTATTAAAATGCCGGTATGATTTATGTGTACTAAACAAAATCAAATTACAAAATTAAGTCTAGGACCTCCCATCTATTTCGCGAGACGAACGTAATGAGAGTAATTAAGCGGCGATTAGACGATGGTTACTGTAGCATTACTGTGTCAAAACATTGATTAATTAGGCTTGTTAGATTCGTCTCGAAAAATAACGCCCGTCTGCAGAAAAGTTTTGTAATTAAATTTTATTTAGTACTTCTAAATAGTAAGATTCTTTTTACTTTAGAGAGGTATAAACTTTAGAGGGTGTTTTAGAGGAGTATCCGAACGGGGCCTGAACAACACTCACTTGATAAGCGGACGTCCCGGCGCCGAACACGAATCCAGCGGGGAAGTCGTCTCTGGTCAAGCCCCCGCGCAGGTCGCCGCTCCCGGCGGCGCTGGCGATCCTCCCACGGCGCCGGCCCCGGCGATGAGTAGGAGCAGAGCATGGCGCAGCCGGCACGTCATCCCTTTCTTCCTCACGGTGCTGCCAAGCTATCCACAGCCACACAGGACCGAGGGCGCTCAACTCCATCCTATCTCTAAAAATTGATCCGGCCGAATTCCAGGGTCAGCTTCCTCAGACTCCTGAAACTATCGGACTCCATCCTACTATCTCACTACCAAACGGGACAAAAAAGAAAAAAGACACGCAAGCGCAACAGCTTAATCGGTTTCGGAGTGGAAAAATCGATGATAATTTGTCATCATACATTAGTTTGGGAAAAATCAGCGCAATATCCGGAAAATAATATCCGAAGCATGGAAAAGAAGCAACAAATAAAAACAGAAAGATCGCTTTATCTCGTCTGTCTGTAACGTCAAATCATTTCACCACCTATCAATCAGCTGATTGACCACAGGTACACACGGCTGACGAGTGGGGCCAGTCAACGCGAGCTCGCGAGGCTCCGGTTGAAAAGTGCGTGGAAACCCTTCACCAGCTGTCGTGGTAAATGCTCTGTCATCCTCGACGCCTCAATATAGACCAGGTCTTGGTGAACCAATGACCCAGTATCCAGTCCCGTGCTCCCGTCTCGTGATTCCGGTCCACGTACTAGGCCGGCCGCACTACCACCGTGCGCGTCGCCTCGCTTCAAAAAGGTGAAGCAAAAACACAGGCGCTGAAGGCGCGAGTCAGGCAACCCAAAACAAAGGAGGCGGAAAAAAGGGGGCTTGCAGGCGAAGGCTGCGGCGCCGCCTCACGACGGGAGGAGCCCTAGCCGGCGGCCATGGCGGTGCCGGCGGCGAATGGCGTGGAGGAGAAGGAGGCCGGGGACGGGGAGCAGCCGCAGGAGGCGGCGCGGCCCCCGCGGCCGCCGCTCGCCGTGGAGGCGCTCCGCGACAAGATCGTCGAGAAGGTGAAGGCGAACCGCGTCACGCTGATCGTCGGGGACACCGGATGCGGTAACCGCGAGGGGGTTTCGCCTCTCTCTTCCCCCTCCTCGATAGTTTCAACTGCGGTCGCCTGCGTTTGGTGTTATGTGGGGTTTTGCTTGTTCGTTGAGATTATGCCTTTTTGGGGTTTTGATGAGGCTCGAAAGGAGGCTTTAAATTGTTGAGCTTTTACTTGGACATGGTTTCGTTGAAATTTTGCGTCATTGGGTTTTCTTCTGCTCTCTGGGTTTCTTCTTTGGTGGGATTGGGGTGGGGTCTGCCTAATTGGGGAGAAACTGGATGGGTTTTTACCGGTTTAGAACTTTGAGATTCAGGATGTCCCCCAGTTTCCTCTCTATTTAGTTTCTTTTGGAAAATGTTGTTTCCTGGATGGGGGGTGGAGGGGCTTGTAGGGACGATGTGTTTTTCTAGTAGCAGATAGAAATTTACCGAATGAATTTCGCATTTCAGACTTCCGAACTGACAGTTGCCTTGGGGATTTCAACCTGATGCAAAATCGAGAAATGTTGAGCTGGATGTAATTTTCTTAATTAATTGATTTCATTTAATCTTTATAATGGATTCAATTTTTGTTTCGTTGCAGGGAAGAGTTCGCTAGTCCCACAATACCTCTTGGAAGAAAATATGGAACCCGTTCTATGCACACAGCCTAGAAGGTTTGCAGTGGTAGCCATTGCTCGAACAATAGCTGAATCTCGCAATTGGGAGCTTGGTGAGGAGATTGGATATCATATAGGGCACTCAAATGTGTCAGATCTCAACGATAAAAGGTACTTAAGTAACAGTTGTCCAATTAATGCCATGGTTATTGGATTGTGCAGATAGATGCATCGTCCTATTATTGTACTTTTACTGCTGCTTTCACCACACATTGTCAAACAATGTGTGGTTCTTAGCATATGCTGCTTTGCTGACTGTATTTAGATTTGGAAGATCAAATCCTAAGAAGTGTGCTGTAAGCTCTGCTTAATTAAATGAATTATCAGAGATTGTCCATATCATTATATTCCCGCTTCTAAAAAAAGAGATTGTCCATATTAGTTCAAAGATTATAAGCTGATGAAAAGCATCATATTGGGCTTGGATGACCATGTCGTTAGTATACAGTAGTTTCTTTAGTGATCCAGCCAGGCTAAATATTTGGAGTATGCTAATCGTTGCTGACATGGGGCAAAAATGTTGTTCCATAGTGCACATTGCTTCTCATTAGGCGTGCATGAGTTAGTATACAGTAGTTTCTTTAGTGATCCAGCCAGGCTAAATATTTGGAGTAAGCTAATCGTTGCTGACATGGGGCAAAAATGTTGTTCCACAGTGCACATTGCTTCTCATTAGGCGTGCATGAGTTAGCCATAGCTTGTGTCCTGGTTGTTATGCCGGACACTTGGCTCCAAGATGCCAGGGTGCTATTTCAGTTCCTTTAAGAAGAATATCCTGCACTTCAGCATTTTGAATTAGTGTATGGTGCTTTGGATGTGCATCAGGCCCCTTGGGTCGTCCCTCAAGAGGGCCTGAAGTTCTATCTGATGCAACATAGAGTCCATGGTTAAAAATCAGTGTTCAGAGTGATCACCAATGCCAGGTTAAGCAAAGGTTCGTGTCAGGATCAAGCAAGAACAGTTGTACAGCAAACCATAGCGATACCCAACAGCCTACAAAAAACAGATAGACCATTTCAGTAGAGATGCTACTATCTTAACTGTATCTTAGGACCATATGTATACCGATCCATTTCATAATTTGTATATGTAGTATGCTCTAAATTTAGTGTATTCGTATATAAATTTCTATCAGGCTTGCCTGCTTTTAAGATTGAAAAGTCCGGTTGTTACAATCTTATCAGGACTTAAAAAAGTGGATATGACAGTCCCTATCCTTTTCAAGTGTCAACCAGTAATTATCTTTGGGATTATTGTGTTCCTACCCCTGGTTTGCCTCTGAATTGCGATTTACCCCTCTTTTTTTGACTTCGTGATTTTACCCCTGGTTTTTCAAATTGAAGCGTGACTTTGCCCCTATCACAATTGGAAGTCAAAGCTGGGGTAAAAATGCAATAGCCCCATAATCTTTTATAGTACCCTGATCTTGACTAATTTTGGACTGACTTGACATGCCCAAGACTTAAGTGTTGGCCCTAGTCTTAGCCAAATCAATATTAGTTTGCTAAAAGATAGACCTTGGAATGATCTGTCCTGCGGGGTTTGTCCAACAGAAAGCTGGTCTTTTTGATCTAGCTTCTACCCTTTTGTGAGCATTCCTCACTTCCTGTCTTAACTTTTTGGTCCAGTTAGGACTTAGGAGCATCCCAGATAGTATTTGGTGTTTAGCGAAAAAAAGATAGCATTTGGTGTTGTACTGTTTGTTTTTGTCATCCTTGTCCTAGATTGGCTGCCACTTTTTTCTTTGATATGTCTACATTAATTTTATGTACAGAAAACAATTTAAGCTTCCGTCAACTTCTAATAGGCTATCTTTGGCTTAATGCAACATTGATTACCGTCAGTCATGGCAGTACATTGCCTTTTGCTACTTTCCTTGCCCTGAGTTTCATCTGCTTTAACAAGACAATCCGTTCTTACCTACTTACTGATTTTTTTAGTACTTTTATGTCTAAGTCATTGACATTTGAACTGATTTTATACATGAATCAGGTCAAAAATTGTATTCAAAACAGCCGGTGTAGTATTGGAGCAAATGTGTGATAAGGGAGTTGCTGCATTGTCGAAGTATAAGGTTATTATCCTTGATGAAGTACATGAGAGATCTGTAGAATCCGATCTTATCCTCGCTGGTATCAAGCAGTTTTTAATGAAAAGGAATGATTTGAGGTACACCACTTGAGTAATTTCCATTAGTGGTTGCTGTCAAATGTTTATCGTTTAGCAGTAATGGTTTTCATCTCATGATGTAACTGCCTTCATGCTAGTTGCTATAACATCCGTTTCACTCTCGACAGGTTGGTATTGATGTCAGCCACTGTTGACATTACAAGATATAAAGAATATTTCAGAGACATAGGAAGGGGTGAAAGAGTCGAAGTGATTGCCATTCCATGCAGTCCCTGTACAAGCATTTTTCAAAGGAAAGTCTTATACCTTGAGCAGGTATTTTTTTCTGATTGTTTTAAGATTGTGTTTAACTATCTTTGTTCCTTATACTATCAAACTTATAATAAATCAGTTTGCATGATGAGTCTCCAAATAGTTGGTATGTCCAATTACGAAACATGCTTTAGCTTGTTTAGTCTCAATATTTTGATGTCGAATTTAGTATTGTATTTGAAACGGTGTGAAGAAGCCATTTTCACAATTATATTGTTGAACCATAATTAAACCTATTGATGCAATTCATGCTTGTTATTCTTGTCAGTTTCCTCAGGCTAACTTAATGATGCATTGACATGTGATTCTTTTCAGATTGCCGATATTCTCAATATAAATTCCCAATCGCTTTCAACAAAATATTGCAACGGGCCGAATGCTTCTGCTGATGCTGATCTTAATTATGATGTTTATGAACTCATCCACAAGTTACTGTTGCATATACACCAAAATGAAAAAGATATCAGCAAGAGTATTTTGGTTTTTCTTCCTACATACTATGCATTGGAACAGCAATGGATCCGTCTGCTGCCTCTTAGTTCAACCTTTAAGGTACACATTCTTCATCGCAGCATTGACACTGATGAAGCACTTCAAACCATGAAGGTCTCAAAGTCTTGCCGGAAGGTACAATCCCTTATGTTTCTATCATACTACATGATCACATTTCATACTTGTAAAGATATGCTTCTACTTCTAAGCTATGGGGTGAGGTGCCAGTCATGAAGTACAACAATAAGATTTTTTCATATGCATGTGTTTGTTTTTGGAAATGGCAACAGTATATATATGTGTGGCTTATTTATGGAATTTCTGTTCATTTTTGTGTCACTATCATTATTTGCTGATGGCAACAAATGACTTCCATGCTATTGCTCTAAAGCACAAACTTATTAGTTATTACAGATCTCATTTGTGTCTCAGCTACATACCTTGAATTGTAGAGGTTTCCTGCATATGTTGAGTTTCCTACTAGCCTATTAAGTGTCTATTATGTTTGTTTTCTTTATAGTCAGTGACCCCAATAATCTTCGGTTCTACCACTGGGCATACGAGTATCCTGTAACAACTAAATTGCACTTACAAAATTGTATCAATGAGGTAAAGCAGTGTAGATAAAACTATGTTTGGACGCATTAAATGTTTACATGACTGAAACATCTCCTATTACCAAAAAGATGCCATTAATTTAACATCCTTATACCTAAGCTTGTATTTATTTTCGCAGGTGATACTGGCGACAAACATTGCTGAATCATCTGTTACCATTCCTGGAGTTGCATATGTTATTGATTCTTGCAGATCATTACAAGTCTATTGGGACCCAATTAGGAAAATGGACTCAGCTGGGCTTGTATGGATTTCGCAGTCTCAGGTAAGCAACTCACAGATGCTAATGTTTTTGTTCATGCTTTTGACACTGAAGCTTCTCTTTGATAAATATTCTTTAATATTTTCCTAGGCTGAGCAGCGGAAAGGCAGGACAGGTCGAACATGTGATGGTCAAATTTTATCGTTTGGTAACTGGAAAATTTTATAGCAGTTTACATGATCATGAATATCCTGCCATTTTAAGACTGTCCTTAAGAGAGCAAGTGCTCATGGTCTGCTGTGCAGAGCCCAGATCTATGAATGACCCTAGTGGTAATTCTTTTTCTGAAGTCATGAAGCCTTCTTGTTAGTTGTTTTCCTCATGGTCATGAACGGGGCACTTTTCAAATTGAGAGGAACTTTTATTGGAGTATGTTAATTACAAGAACTTGAAAGCAAATACCGCTTCATAGTATTTTTTTTGTTAGTTGTTTTCCTTTGAAGGAATGGTTAATTGTCATAATAAAACATAAGATATTATTACTTTAAACTGTGATTTTCCCAGTTTCCTTCTCGCAACCTTGGAATACAACTTTGATCATTGAATTTCATAATTACATTCTTTTAACTGATTCACACAAAATATATCACACCACTCAGATACTTTTGGTGAAGAATCTACTAATAGCATGTTCATGTAATTAAATTTAAAAAATTCTAACAGTAAACATTTTGAGACTTATTTACATTTACATTATATGGTAAAACTCACTGTTCCTTTTTTCAGTACTGCTGCAAAAAGTTCTTAGCCCACCAGATCCAGATGCTATTGAAGATGCCCTAGAATCACTTGTTCAAATTCAAGCATTAAATAAGACAATTTCTGGACGCTATGAGCCCACGTTTTATGGCTGTTTGCTCAATAGTTTGCCATTGTCATTTGATTCTTCTGTTCTTATGCTGAAATTTGGGGAGCTTGGCCTTCTTCATGAAGGAATTCTGATAAGCATTATGTTGGACATCCAGCCTCTTCCAATCCTGCAACCTTTTGGCTATCAAGCACTGGTAGTTTTTTGGTTTTCACGACTCGTTCCTCCTGTTCGCAATGTTGTAGTTAATATCCTACTATCTGTTTTGCAGTGCCAGAAATATAGAGACAATTATTTCAAGGAAAGTGACAATGTACAAATTGGCAAAAAGGAAGCTACAACCATTGGAAATCTTTGTGCATTTCAATTTTGGGAGCGTTCGTTAAAGGTATATCTTACCTGTAATTAACCCTAATTCCCTATGCATATGGATGACTTTGGGCATTTGCTAGTGTTTTTAAGGGAGGACACTGATAATTTTAGAGCTAAAGCTATTGTCATGCTAATATTAGAACATATTTTACTGTTGTGGGTAGTTAAAATGCCCCTCGGGTAGTTTTTTTCACAGTGAATAGCTATCGACAGGATGTGTTCAAATGTACTTGAATATTTGTTTTCTGCTTTTCTTAATTTTTAACACCATATATTTCAGGACAAGCATCGGCTGGAATATCTAAAAGAAGTGGTAAACACTCAAGAACCAAAAGAAACCCACGCCTACCTTGCTAAACCTGAAGAGGAGTGGTGTGCAACTCATAATCTCGTCCCTGCAGCTCTTAAGAACATTTCTGATTTATGTATGTCCTTTGCCTGTTACCTGTTAAAGTAGCTTTCGTTCATTGTTACATACAAAACTGTTTTAGTGGTGTGAGGCTCTTTTCGAGTCTGAAATATTTCCTCATAATGTAGAGTATATCTTCTGTAATTAACTCATCCTTTTCAACAGATGATGATATTATGAAGCAACTGCACCGTTTTAGGCCTAGTTTTCTTGTCAAAATCAGTCCTCCAAGGTACTTTCAGCCTTCTGAATTCAACCACACTTGTCATCATCATGAAATACTGAAACGAGAGGAGGACAAGGATACACTCTCGTTAGAGGCTGGGAATTCGCACTGCGATTCACAGAACAAGTGTGCTGCAACTCCATATGTTTCACAAACTGATTTTGAGACTTCCACCATCGTCGAAACGCTGAAGACACTGGTGAAGGAGGTATACTGAAGTCTCTGAACTTCATAAGTACTCAGATTATTCTTATTTAAACTGTAGTGTGATTTGTTGTCCGAGGCCCATAATTGTTAATTTATTCACAGGCGAAAATGCAGCATGTCGAGGAAAAGATAGTTCCTAATAGGGGACGGCGTCGTGGTGCTAATGTCCAGCCAGCTTTGGAAACCGAGAGATGTGTGTTCTTTGCTAATGGATCGTGCTATAAAGGGTTGGCATGCCATTTTTCTCACTCATTTAGTGCTCCCAAACCTGTATGCAAGTTCTTCCTCACATTACACGTATGATATTGTTTCACATTATATTTGCTCATGTCCTTTCATTCCTGTTTGTGAACCTGAGTCATGTCAACTTAGGTTGTTTTTTATGCTTCTAATGGAAATACTCGTCATAAAATACCTGCACTATTAAATTCAATTTGGTGCACTGAATAAATTGTTTATGATCCCTGTCAAATGACATGAATACTTGCTGGACTTGCGTGGGTGGACTACTGAGTTACACCAGAGAACGATACCCCCACACTTGTCCATACTGACACTGGTCTCTGATATGGTATCTTGTATCAGGGTTGTCGAAATGGTAACTCTTGTCCTTACTCACACGATTGCGGCTCCTTGATCTCTTCATCTATCACATCTGGAATAAGCTTGCAAGAGGGCAGAGCCACTTCACTATGTTGTACAAAGTTGCTTCCTGCTGATGGAAATGGGCATATTCTTGTCATGAATGATAAAAGCCTAGAATTCTCCAAGAAGCTTTCCCAGTATTATGACGCCTCTAAGATTGTCGCATGTATACCTAGTGTGCAGTCCATTGTGTCAGTTCCGAAGGACCTCAAGATACTCTACAATTTGGCTGATCCATCTCTTCTAATCATTGGGCGTGAACATAAACTACCAGTTCCTTGGACAAAAGTACAACGAGTTATTTGGTTTGCTGATTGTGATAATGATGAATCAGCCAGTGAGCAGGTTCTCTTGCAGAAGTTCTTTGAGCATATGGCCATCAAAATCTTGTCAGAGCCGTTGTCTGATCTGCAGGTCATCTTGATAATGAAAAATACCAAGTACATTTACTTGCAGGTACGCCATTTCATATGGTTTTACTACGAGTTTAAATTGTAGTTACATATTTCAAAAAACACATGGTCCTGATTTGCTGGCACCTTTGGCTTAGTAACATTTTAGAATGTCTGCTTTCAAGTTTATTTTTCGCTCGACAGGTGATATTATTCTCAACTGCTGCTGATTTTTTTAGGTGGAAAGAATGGCAAGGGAATGCTTCTTTTTCCTCGGTGAATCATTTCTGTTTGATGAAGCAACTCTAGGTTGGTTTTCAGACATCTCAAGATATCCAAGAGGGTTTCAAGTTTCGGCGCCCGTGGTTTACGTCTTCACCATGCATCGTCCCACTATTACCCAGTTTGGTGACTATCCAGCAGAACTTCGCAAGGCCTTACGTGGGGATTAGCTAGGCCGGGCTAGCCGTGTGTGGCTAGCCGTGTGTTAGGAGTTAGGCCTTGTCATTTTGCAAGCTGTGATGTTATTAGTCCATTCAGCTCGTCCATAGTTCCTTACTAAATTAATAGGAAAAATCAGTGTTAGTACTGTGGCTATTATTAACTCGTGACGTTAAGCGTGAGCTACAGTAAGTAATACGTATGTGGGATGACTTTGTTTATAACCTTAATCTCTAGGTATGCACAGTAACTATTAAGTTGCAGTTAAAGTATTGTTTTTATCAGGCTTAAGATGTTTTTTTCCCCTCAACTTTGGCCATCTTGACATATTGATTGTGGCTCAAAATCATGTTGCATGCAAATGGTCATGTGAAGGCGTGAACTATTCCTGTCTGAAGGAATAAGAGATCAGAGCAAGGCCTCTTTCGGGAATGCAGGAATTTTACATGAAAAACTCAGTATTCAGGAAATTTTGCTGAAAAGCTATCTTAGTGATGTGAAAAAATTCTGCTAGACTCGAGCTAAACTCTTTCATTCTTTGTACTCCGTCTCGAGGTAGTGCACAACTCGCATGGGGCGGGATCGTGAAGAAGTTAAGTACCGGTTCCAATCCAAAATCGAGGTGAAAGGCCAGTAACAGCCCATAAACGTATGGCCCGGCAAGAAGCTAGCCCATAGAAGAAAGGAACCAAGGAGTCTGAAAGAGACTGTCGGAAAAAGAAAACAAGGGTTGGTATGTCCAATTACGAAACATGCTTTAGCTTGTTTAGTCTCAATATTTTGATGTCGAATTTAGTATTGTATTTGAAACGGTGTGAAGACGCCATTTTCAAATTATATTGTTGAACCATAATTAAACCTATTGATGCAATTCATGCTTGTTATTCTTGTCAGTTTCCTCAGGCTAACTTAATGATGCATTGACATGTGATTCTTTTCAGATTGCCGATATTCTCAATATAAATTCCCAATCGCTTTCAACAAAATATTGCAACGGGCCGAATGCTTCTGCTGATGCTGATCTTAATTATGATGTTTATGAACTCATCCACAAGTTACTGTTGCATATACACCAAAATGAAAAAGATATCAGCAAGAGTATTTTGGTTTTTCTTCCTACATGCTATGCATTGGAACAGCAATGGATCCGTCTGCTGCCTCTTAGTTCAACTTTAAGGTACACATTCTTCATCGCAGCATTGACACTGATGAAGCACTTCAAACCATGAAGGTCTCAAAGTCTTGCCGGAAGGTACAATCCCTTATGTTTCTATCATACTACATGATCACATTTCATACTTGTAAAGATATGCTTCTACTTCTAAGCTATGGGGTGAGGTGCCAGTCATGAAGTACAACAATAAGATTTTTTCATATGCATGTGTTTGTTTTTGGAAATGGCAACAGTATATATATGTGTGGCTTATTATGGAATTTCTGTTCATTTTTGTGTCACTATCATTATTTGCTGATGGCAACAAATGACTTCCATGCTATTGCTCTAAAGCACAAACTTATTAGTTATTAAGATCTCATTTGTGTCTCAGCTACATACCTTGAATTGTAGAGGTTTCCTGCATATGTTGAGTTTCCTACTAGCCTATTAAGTGTCTATTATGTTTGTTTCTTTATAGTCAGTGACCCCAATAATCTTCGGTTTCTACCACTGGGCATATGAGTATCCTTGTAACAACTAAATTGCACTTACAAAATTGTATCAATGAGGTAAAGCAGTGTAGATAAAACTATGTTTGGACGCATTAAATGTTTACATGACTGAAACATCTCCTATTACCAAAAAGATGCCATTAATTTAACATCCTTATACCTAAGCTTGTATTTATTTTCGCAGGTGATACTGGCGACAAACATTGCTGAATCATCTGTTACCATTCCTGGAGTTGCATATGTTATTGATTCTTGCAGATCATTACAAGTCTATTGGGACCCAATTAGGAAAATGGACTCAGCTGGGCTTGTATGGATTTCGCAGTCTCAGGTAAGCAACTCACAGATGCTAATGTTTTTGTTCATGCTTTTGACACTGAAGCTTCTCTTTGATAAATATCTTTAATATTTTCCTAGGCTGAGCAGCGGAAAGCAGGACAGGTCGAACATGTGATGGTCAAATTATCGTTTGGTAACTGGAAAATTTTATAGCAGTTTACATGATCATGAATATCCTGCCATTTTAAGACTGTCCTTAAGAGAGCAAGTGCTCATGGTCTGCTGTGCAGAGCCCAGATCTATGAATGACCCTAGTGGTAATTCTTTTTCTGAAGTCATGAAGCCTTCTTGTTAGTTGTTTTCCTCATGGTCATGAACGGGGCACTTTTCAAATTGAGAGGAACTTTTATTGGAGTATGTTAATTACAAGAACTTGAAAGCAAATACCGCTTCATAGTTTTTTTTTTTTTTGTTAGTTGTTTTCCTTTGAAGGAATGGTTAATTGTCATAATAAAACATAAGATATTATTACTTTAAACTGTGATTTTCCCAGTTTCCTTCTCGCAATCTTGGAATACAACTTTGATCATTGAATTTCATAATTACATTCTTTTAACTGATTCACACAAAATATATCACACCACTCAGATACTTTTGGTGAAGAATCTACTAATAGCATGTTCATGTAATTAAATTTAAAAAATTCTAACAGTAAACATTTTGAGACTTATTTACATTTACATTATATGGTAAAAACTCACTGTTCCTTTTTTCAGTACTGCTGCAAAAAGTTCTTAGCCCACCAGATCCAGATGCTATTGAAGATGCCCTAGAATCACTTGTTCAAATTCAAGCATTAAATAAGACAATTTCTGGACGCTATGAGCCCACGTTTTATGGCTGTTTGCTCAATAGTTTGCATTGTCATTTGATTCTTCTGTTCTTATGCTGAAATTTGGGGAGCTTGGCCTTCTTCATGAAGGAATTATGATAAGCATTATGTTGGACATCCAGCCTCTTCCAATCCTGCAACCTTTTGGCTATCAAGCACTGGTAGTTTTTTGGTTTTCACGACTCGTTCCTCCTGTTCGCAATGTTGTAGTTAATATCCTACTATCTGTTTTGCAGTGCCAGAATATAGAGACAATTATTTCAAGGAAAGTGACAATGTACAAATTGGCAAAAAGGAAGCTACAACCATTGGAAATCTTTGTGCATTTCAATTTTGGGAGCGTTCGTTAAAGGTATATCTTACCTGTAATTAACCCTAATTCCCTATGCATATGGATGACTTTGGGCATTTGCTAGTGTTTTTAAGGGAGGACACTGATAATTTAGAGCTAAAGCTATTGTCATGCTAATATTAGACATATTTTACTGTTTGTGGGTAGTTAAAATGCCCCTCGGGTAGTTTTTTTCACAGTGAATAGCTATCGACAGGATGTGTTCAAATGTACTTGAATATTTGTTTTCTGCTTTCTTAATTTTTAACACATATATTTCAGGACAAGCATCGGCTGGAATATCTAAAAGAAGTGGTAAACACTCAAGAACCAAAGAAACCCACGCCTACCTTGCTAAACCTGAAGAGGAGTGGTGGTGCAACTCATAATCTCGTCCCTGCAGCTCTTAAGAACATTTCTGGATTTATGTATGTCCTTTGCCTGTTACCTGTTAAAGTAGCTTTCGTTCATTGTTACATAAAACTGTTTTAGTGGTGTGAGGCTCTTTTCGAGTCTGAAATATTTCCTCATAATGTAGAGTATATCTTCTGTAATTAACTCATCCTTTTCACAGATGATGATGTTATGAAGCAACTGCACCGTTTTAGGCCTAGTTTTCTTGTCAAAATCAGTCCTCCAAGGTACTTTCAGCCTTCTGAATTCAACCACACTTGTCATCATCATGAAATACTGAAACGAGAGGAGGACAAGGATACACTCTCGTTAGAGGCTGGGAATTCGCACTGCGATTCACAGAACAAGTGTGCTGCAACTCCATATGTTTCACAAACTGATTTTGAGACTTCCACCATCGTCGAAACGCTGAAGACACTGGTGAAGGAGGTATACTGAAGTCTCTGAACTTCATAAGTACTCAGATTATTCTTATTTAAACTGTAGTGTGATTTGTTGTCCGAGGCCCATAATTGTTAATTTATTCACAGGCGAAAATGCAGCATGTCGAGGAAAAGATAGTTCCTAATAGGGGACGGCGTCGTGGTGCTAATGTCCAGCCAGCTTTGGAAACCGAGAGATGTGTGTTCTTTGCTAATGGATCGTGCTATAAAGGGTTGGCATGCCATTTTTCTCACTCATTTAGTGCTCCCAAACCTGTATGCAAGTTCTTCCTCACATTACAGGTATGATATTGTTTCACATTATATTTGCTCATGTCCTTTCATTCCTGTTTGTGAACCTGAGTCATGTCAACTTAGGTTGTTTTTTATGCTTCTAATGGAAATACTCGTCATAAAATACCTGCACTATTAAATTCAATTTGGTGCATTGAATAAATTGTTTATGATCCCTGTCAAATGACATGAATACTTGCTGGACTTGCGTGGGACTACTGAGTTACACCAGAGAACGATACCCCCACACTTGTCCATACTGACACTGGTCTCTGATATGGTATCTTGTATCAGGGTTGTCGAAATGGTAACTCTTGTCCTTACTCACACGATTGCGGCTCCTTGATCTCTTCATCTATCACATCTGGAATAAGCTTGCAAGAGGGCAGAGCCACTTCACTATGTTGTACAAAGTTGCTTCCTGCTGATGGAAATGGGCATATTCTTGTCATGAATGATAAAAGCCTAGAATTCTCCAAGAAGCTTTCCCAGTATTATGACGCCTCTAAGATTGTCGCATGTATACCTAGTGTGCAGTCCATTGTGTCAGTTCCGAAGGACCTCAAGATACTCTACAATTTGGCTGATCCATCTCTTCTAATCATTGGGCGTGAACATAAACTACCACCAGTTCCTTGGACAAAAGTACAACGAGTTATTTGGTTTGCTGATTGTGATAATGATGAATCAGCCAGTGAGCAGGTTCTCTTGCAGAAGTTCTTTGAGCATATGGCCATCAAAATCTTGTCAGAGCCGTTGTCTGATCTGCAGGTCATCTTGATAATGAAAAATACCAAGTACATTTACTTGCAGGTACGCCATTTCATATGGTTTTACTACGAGTTTAAATTGTAGTTACATATTTCAAAAAACACATGGTCCTGATTTGCTGGCACCTTTGGCTTAGTAACATTTTAGAATGTCTGCTTTCAAGTTTATTTTTCGCTCGACAGGTGATATTATTCTCAACTGCTGCTGATTTTTTTAGGTGGAAAGAATGGCAAGGGAATGCTTCTTTTTCCTCGGTGAATCATTTCTGTTTGATGAAGCAACTCTAGGTTGGTTTTCAGACATCTCAAGATATCCAAGAGGGTTTCAAGTTTCGGCGCCCGTGGTTTACGTCTTCACCATGCATCGTCCCACTATTACCCAGTTTGGTGACTATCCAGCAGAACTTCGCAAGGCCTTACGTGGGGATTAGCTAGGCCGGGCTAGCCGTGTGTGGCTAGCCGTGTGTTAGGAGTTAGGCCTTGTCATTTTGCAAGCTGTGATGTTATTAGTCCATTCAGCTCGTCCATAGTGCCACCAGAGTTCCTTACTAAATTAATAGGAAAAATCAGTGTTAGTACTGTGGCTATTATTAACTCGTGACGTTAAGCGTGAGCTACAGTAAGTAATACGTAATGTGGGATGACTTTGTTTATAACCTTAATCTCTAGGTATGCACAGTAACTATTAAGTTGCAGTTAAAGTATTGTTTTTATCAGGCTTAAGATGTTTTTTTCCCCTCAACTTTGGCCATCTTGACATATTGATTGTGGCTCAAAATCATGTTGCATGCAAATGGTCATGTGAAGGCGTGAACTATTCCTGTCTGAAGGAATAAGAGATCAGAGCAAGGCCTCTTTCGGGAATGCAGGAATTTTACATGAAAAACTCAGTATTCAGGAAATTTTGCTGAAAAGCTATCTTAGTGATGTGAAAAAATTCTGCTAGACTCGAGCTAAACTCTTTCATTCTTTGTACTCCGTCTCGAGGTAGTGCACAACTCGCATGGGGCGGGATCGTGAAGAAGTTAAGTACCGGTTCCAATCCAAAATCGAGGTGAAAGGCCAGTAACAGCCCATAAACGTATGGCCCGGCAAGAAGCTAGCCCATAGAAGAAAGGAACCAAGGAGTCTGAAAGAGACTGTCGGAAAAAGAAAACAAGGGTTGGTGAAATGCACCCGGCCGGCCGGCAGTCCAGCACGCACATCCAGAGTGCAGGCGCGGCGAAGGGTCCTCGGCGGCCCGACGAGGACGCTGTTACCACAACCAGGTCGCGCTCTCAGTCCACTCCATTCCGGGGTCGCGGTTGACGCCGTCAGCCACTCGGCCAGGCAGATACGCCCTGTCCAGGTGCCAGGCAGATACGCCCTGTCCAGGTGCGGCGGCCGCGCAGCCGACGGCCTCCCCCAGACTCCACCTCCCGCCTCGCCGACGCGCCAAGAGGCACGTGCACCCGGCCTTACCCTTTCGGCGGAGTGCCGCTGACCCGTGGGTCCCATGTCCGTTGAGCCCTCGTGGCGACGCTTTCCCCTTTTCCTCGGAGAAAAAGGAGCCGCGAGATGTTCGCCGCGCGGGCGTTCGATGGCGACGCCGCCCGTGTGTCGCGATCGAGTAAAAAAGCGAAGGCAAGCAAGTCGGGGGTGGTGGTCTGGTGGCCGAGCGTCTGCCCCCAGCCGGCGGCGTCATCCTCGTCTCGCGCGTTGGGGTGGTGGCCGGAGCCCGGAGGGGAGATTTGCATCCGTCATCTCGCCGCCCGGTGAAACACATATTATTATTCCACGAGTGGAGAAATCGGAGTGCGCCATTGCCACCACCAACTGTATATACTTATACTGTACTACTAAAAAGCAAGCGGCGAGGGTGGGTGCGAATGCAACTTCGCTTGCTCTTCCGCGCAGTGACAAACGCCGCCGGCCTAGTTCACGCCACCTCGTGAACGAGTCCACCAAACTAGTCACGCAAACACAACGCACGCGACCCTATCAAAGCGCCGAGCGAACCCGCGGCGCCGTTTCGCGCTGCGCGCACGTGCCCGCTTTGACGGTTCCCGAAGCCGTCGAAATCGAAGAAAAAAGAAGAAAAAATCCCGCGGCGTTGTGCCGCGCGAACCGGCCTCCTCAGTCCCTTCCCTCGTCTATAAAATCCGCGCTGCGGCTGGTCGTCCTCCTCCCACACCAAATAACACACAGCTCGCACACGCTCACCAGCGCGGCGGCAGCAGCAGAGAAAGGGAGGGGGAAGAGCAGAGCGCCGTCAGCCGTCCGATCCTTCGCTTCAAAGCTGATCCGATGGCTCTCGCTCTCTCCGGCTCCTCTGCTCGCGCCGTGCTGCAGGCCGCGCTGCTGGCGCCCCGGGCGCGGGGCTACGCGGCGTCGGCGGCCACCGGGGCCATGAGGCGCGTGGCGGTCGCCGTGGAGGGCGGCGCGGCCGCTGGCGAGGCCAGGGAGGCCGGGCGCGGCGCCGCCGCGGGCGAGATCTCCTGGGTGCCCGACCCCGTCACGGGCCACTACCGCCCCTCCAACTGGGCCGCCGCCGTCGACCCCGCCGACCTCCGCGCCGCGCACCTCGCCCGCTCCTACGCGCGGGCGTGAACTGAACAACAGACTACTACTACATCAGTCAGCCCGTTCGCTACGGGCGTACGTAGTACGAGGGAGGAGGCTGGCAACTCGTTGCGCAACGAACGTATAACGAACCGTGCATCATCTTGGCGCCGGCGGCGAGAGCGATAGAGGCATATCTTCCGGCGGCCTGTGGCCGTCGTCGTGGTCGCGTGTGTTGTGTGTGAGCTGGACGCCCTGTTCTAGCGCGTTGTTCTACGTTCCACAGATGTAAGAGCAGGCAGGGTTTGTTTTGTTTACTTGATAGTTGTTCTGGTAATGAAAGTTTGCAGTTTCTTTTCTATCGGTTCATTGCTGCGCGACGTCTCTGTTGTTGCATTTCGGTTCCCTTCACTGCTACTACATGTCTCCGTTCTTGCATGACTCTAATGTGAATCTGCCGTGTGTTGTTCCGCCACGATGGGGAGAGGAGAATTGCTGAAAGAGCGACTGCGGGGGATCCAAAGAGCACGGACAGTATGAAGCAAAGAACAGAGCTGATCTTTCAAAAGAAAAGTGAGAGAGACGCAAAACAGAGCATTTCCCTTGGCTCGGGAAAAATCTCGGTGGCGTGGAAAAGTACCCACCCGCAAAGATCTCCTGTGGCAGCCAGACAGACGTACGTGGCCTTGGAAATTAACTAGCGTGACCCGTAATAAAGTGCAAGGAACCTAGCTGGCCCAGTGACGCGTGCTTGTGGTTAGGTCCTGGTCCTAATCCTAATGCTCGTAGCACGGCGCCTACCGCTAGCCCAGAGCACCGTCGGTCGTGGAGGCACTAGTACTGAATGATTGTGAACACCAACCACCGGAACCGAGAGATACTGGAACGCAGACACGTAGTAGTAACTCGGATTATGCAGTCATCCTGTTAATAATCATGGCGCCTGAGAGCTCACTCCACTCCGTTGCCGCATCCATGTGAATCATGGCCGAACTGAACCGATAGTACGTGGACGGAGCGGGGTGTGCACGTGCCCAAGCCTGGTCCGCGCGGCCAGCCAGCCAGCCCGTGAACCTTATCGCTCCGCGAATTGATGAGCGCATCGGCGACATCATCTTTTCTTTTCACTCGACGGTGATCGGCCGGACGACGTTACCGTCCGCACCTTTTTGCCCGCCGTTGTGCACTGTGCATTTTTGCTTCCGCGACAGCGACCGGCTGCTGGTAACCGACGCGTGCGCGGTGCACGTCGTCGTGCTTTGTACAGACCAACCTGGCGGCCAACGGAGGAGTATTCGATATGATTGCAGCTCAACAAATATTTACCGTTATTTCACTTGTTACTGGTAATACAGTAAAACGGAGGGTGCGAGCTGTAAATTTGTTCCGTAACCACGCATGGCATGTCGGCAGGGAACCATCGAGAAGATAAGGGAAGATGAAGGACCAGTTTATCACATGATACTACTGTACTCCTGCCAAGATATACTTGCTCCAACATAAAAAATAAAATAAAAACAATTGTAGGGTGTGGGCCGGCTTGCGTGGGCTCAATTCCCCAGAAGATTAGATGTGTGGCAGCTGGTGATGCCCACATGATGATTAGCATTGCTCAGAAAAAACAAACATGATGACTTTTTTTTTTTTTTTTTTTGAACCTCTCAAAACTGAATATAAATGTAGTATCTGTTCGTACACTTAAAACACGCCGACTCACGCCGACGCACTCCAACGCACACGAACGCCTCTACATCTATACCCAGCACACAAAACGCGTCCATCGAGAAATCATCAGGAGCAACATGTCCCGATGCGCGACGAGGGACGTCGCACTCCCTTTGTGTCACCACGCGTGAGAGGTACGAGAAAAGACTGCCGGGGAATACTTCCCCAGCCGAAGCCTCAAACATGATGACTTTTGATTAGCTAACAATTCCAGGGACAGCTGGTGATGCCCACATGATGATTAGCATTGCTCAGCAAAAAACAAACATGATGATTTTTGATTAGCTACATACTCTACCTAGGCATTGCATTTGCACCGCCTGTATGCGGGTTCGACCAAAAGCGATCGTGCAAAGGCAGCAGCCTTTCATTTCCAAAAAAAAGGATCGCAGCGTCTCTACTCAAGATTAGATGTTGACTTCTGCGGGGTAGAAATACGAAGGAAAAGTGCTATATATTAATATTCTTTATTTAGGTAAGATCTTCATGAAGTATCATTGCGAAAGGAGATGCCTACAACATCTCCTGAACAAGAAAGTCTTCCCACAACACCCTATGCCTACAGCATCCTGAAGCCAGATGAAAAGAGGTCTACCAAAGAAATGTAGTTCCACCAGAGTAACATGAATGCTAATACAACTTTGATCATCTTGCCTAAGAAAACTAAGGCCAAGTTTGGCTGCAGACCAAAGAAGCCGCAACTGATATTGGAGGCAAATTTGATCCAAATTGCCAAACTTTGGTACCTACCAATATGTCCTTAAAACCATGCCTAGCACACAGATCCGCGGTTCAGCATTTAGCCCACAGGCGGGAGAAGATCTCTGGGACAAATAAGCCCATTTAATATATAGACGAAAATAAATATTATGTGGACCAGAGGCATATGAACGAGTTCAAATATACAAAACCCACACAGGCCACCCAAATATTGGGTACTAACAATTTGTAACTGCACTCACCCACATCAATGGGGCATTAACAAGAAGGCTTCGCAGCAATCATAAACACATCAGAGGAACTTTACCTTGCCGGCAACGACCCTTCACCATTTTCTGGCAATCATATTGCATGCAATAAGACAATGTCCTCACAACATCTAGATGTATCAGACCCAAAAACAGATACACAATCTGACTTCACATCTCTGGAATGCGGAAATATTCAGTCAATGATACATCAACATGCAGGCTCAAACTCCCAGCTTCCAGCTTTGGGTGCAGACTACTCATACAGGAGAGCGACTGGATGTAGGCATGCAAGGGCGCTTGCAACGGCTGAACCAATCACCCAGACTTGAATAGCAACACGGCTTTTGAATCTATGTAGAAATACACAAAGTAGTTTGTTTCGTGCGTCACATAAGAACCTGCAAAGGGCAAAAAAAGCTTAAAAAATGTTTTCATGTGATGAATAGGTATACCATGGGTGATAGATAATACAACAAGTTGACAAGTAATTCCATTCCGATCCTTTTCAACTCACTTTTCCATCCCCAAGTGCTACGCTACAAAATTTCATCAGTCATCACAATCACATACTCCACAACAAAAGCATAGGAACTTGGTCTGGAGGGTCACCATTGAGTACATGCCAGAGAAACTGGAGCAATGGCACCCTTAAAACTTGGACCAACAGATCTAAATCAATTTAACACAGAGAAACTCCAGCAGAATTGAGCTTGTGTTGTGACTCACTGCTACAAGCCTACAATGTCCATCCATTGCTACTGACATGGTACGGGGACATAGGAAACAGGTGGCAGATAAAAGTGAAACAACGGCACAACAGGATATATGGTGCCCTTTCATGTCCCATTGATGCTGGCTATTCTAACCTGTTAATCAATCTTTTTTCTTTGAACTTCCTAGCTCCTAAAAGATCATGGGAAGCAATTAAACATAATTACTCCCACAGTCCTATGCTAATAAAGTCAAGTAGAAACATAAGGAAACTGAGACACCTTCATTTTGGCCTTAGATTTAGTTTGTGAGGTAGAATAAGTTGGTCCTCTGCAACAACAATGCCACTCGACGAAAATAATAGGAAACTACAGCTTGACAGCTCATAATGTGTTAATATGGGCATCGAGAGAGCAGATATGACACTGAACAGAAGACATCAGTCGAAGCCAGTGCGAGGTTAAAAGGTCTAAGTTTTCATACGCAGCCCTTTTAAAGAGGACTATCAAGGTCAATCTGACATAAGCTGAAGCACTTACCAAGTTAAGTGGAAAAAAGAGAAAAGAATACTACCAAATACAAACGAAGGGTCAATTATGAAAAGATGTGAAATTCAGGTATCGCAAGAACAGCGTTTTGGTTCTGCGCCATGATCGAAAATAGAAATTTCCCACTTTTTTAAATGCTGAAACATTTGTTCTTCTCAGTCATTTTCCATTGGTTCGGTCTCTAATCATAGATTGTAACTAGTGGCGTTAAACCAACTATAAGAAGTATCAAAAACTGAAAGTTTTAAACAATTGGTGGCGCAGGGCCCAGGGAAGGGTCTGACCACTTTGGGTCTTTTGTACGCAGACTTTCCCGGCATTTCTCCAAGAGGCTGTTTCCAGGACTTGAACCCATGAACTCAAGGTCACAAGGCAACAGCTTTACCGCTGCGCGAGGGCTCCCCTTCTGGCTATATTATGACAATACCGGAGCAAAACCAAAATAGTGTGTATGTCTGACTCGTATATGAAAAATAATCAAAGGAAAAGGATTTTTTTTTTTTGAAAACTCCAACTAGGAGGAAGTGGGTGGCTTTAAATTAAGAAGAAATAGATAGCCAAACTAGCATCAAAGAGGACTCGAACCGACTGAACTACTCAGTTTCTTAACCGAAGGAAGGAAAAAGAAATTATATAATTTATTTGCTTTGCGCAATGGAGAAACGATCGATTAGGCATGCTTGAGAAATTCCAATCATCAAAAAAAATAGGTTGGCATATCTGAAGCAAGACGGTAGCTAAAGTACTGAAATATTGAAGCTACAATGGGAGAAAAATCAGCGCGCAATGAAAAATCCAGTGCTGCTCATTTGCAGCTATAGAAGAGTATGACCACAAGTGGTATAACCTAAAACGCAGATCTGTCCTGGTCTATTGGTCTAAATTTCCCTAAAATACTTGGCAGATCTGTCCTGGTCTATTGGGCTAAATTTCCCTAAAATACTTGTCCAGTGAGTTAAGGTAGAAGGTAGAACATTTGAAGGAAAAGGCATCAAAACATGAACAGCTAAAGTTGTATATGAACAGAAATTAGGGCCTGCATAGTGGCAATCAAGAAGCATAATAAACGCATAGAGTTGCCACACAATTCAAAAACGTTTGTCAAGTCTGGTACAGAAAACAGTTCTCTTATATTCAAGTTCATGATTCACCAGTTGGTCTGCCTAATTGCATTTTAGATCACTAAGCTTCCTTTATTGCAGTGCTAACTGCAGGAGAGTTTCTAATGAACAAGTGACGTGGCATGCCATGTGGACCGTTGGAGTGTTGCGGTCACATGGGATATGCCCTTCAGCTGAGAGCTTGAGACTTGGGAATCTATATTCCATGCCATTTCTTCATAACATCTCACTAATGGACTTTAGTAACTAAAGTATGTGTTACTAACTTATTAGCGCAAATGATTTCATTTATACAAGAAAGAGTGGTCAGAAAGTTGAAATATATCAACCGAAATGCAATAAATGGATGATGGCTTGCTAAGCTGGATTTGGTTAATATCAGGCACTGGCACATAATCTTAATGTGTCACCAAGGTGATAAGGTGTGATCAGGTCACCACATGGGCCTAGCTACGCCTTGTCTCGTAGGCCGCTTAGGTTGCCATGGGAATCCTTGTCGCCTTAAGACTATGATCAGGCATAAACCTAATCTGTGGGGAAGTTCGCGGAGTCAAGCTTGGTAGAACTCTCACATAAGCTTTTTTAAAAAATAAAGATATATCAAAAGGAAGGTGATGAGAATTTAACATGAAAGCAATCAGACATTCCAGTGGATGCCCTGTCCATACTCCTGGCCACTATAGTGTTACTTTGATCAACCATGATCACCATTTTCCCTTCTCTACTTTAGCAGGTTAACTTGCCCCTTTTGTCCACCACTTATTTTAGAGAACCGAGTTTCCTCCTGTCTCTACTGCAGCAATATAGCAACTATAACGACCCGTCTGTCTACCATGTGCAAAATACCATTCATAACCAAAGACAGAAGCCACATCAGGTTAATCATCAATCACTACCGGCGCAATCATCGCACACGCTCACGTGACCCGTGCAGCCGACGGGAGCATTTCCAGGAAGGGGGGACGAGAGGAGCATTACCGAAGTTGCGGCCGACGATGCAGTGCCAAGTCGGGCCGTGGTTCTTGTCGAACTCCTTCTTGATGTACTCCGCGATGTCCTTCTCCATGGTGTTCTTCTCGAACGCCTGCTCCCAAATAGAATCCCCCAACGAACAAACAAACAAGCTCGTCAACAAGGGGGCGGCGGCGCGATGAGAATAAACCGAATCGAGTGCGCGGGAGGCGAGGCTCTTACGACGCGGGCGATTTCGAAGGCCTCCTGCCGCATCTCCTCCTTCATGTCGGCGCTCTTGAGCTGGATCTTGTGCCCCACCGGCGCGGCGGGGACCCCGAGCCCGCGGCGCCCGCCGCCTTGCGGTCCTCGGAGGAGGCCCGGAGCGCCGCCTGCGAGGCGCCCCCCGCCGCCCCGCGCCTGGCCTCGTCGGACATTCTCTTGGGGTGGGTGGATGGAGCGGAGCACACACACTCCTCGCCTCCTCTCTCTCTCCTCGCTTTTTGAAAGGCGATGGTGGCAGAGGGCGTTGCAGGGGAATCTGTCACAACAGCTGAGAGTCTGAGGTGAGGAGGTGGGGGAAGAAGAGAGGAGAATGGGAGAAACTGGAAAGCTGGAGTGGGCCGTGGGCCTCGGCGCTAGAAGCCTAGTCCAAGTAAACGACCCGTCTGGTTGGCGGCCCAATGTTGAATTTAGTCGAATTATACCCAAGTTTTGCACGAATTTCCTTTGAACCTATGAAAACTGAAATAAAAAAACGAGTGCATGAATTATCAAAAGTTTTAGCTAAGTTCTTGTTCTTGTAAATCATCTGGCGGGTTCTTAAGCCGTATTGCGATCCCCTTGGACCCATCTTTTCGGTTACGTGGCAGCAAAATTGGTTAGATGCAGGGGATGGATTCTTCCAGCTGTGTCATTGTCGATTTTTTTTTTTGAACTGTGTCATTGTCGAACTGGCCACGTGCGTCTTGAATATGCCCTCCCCTCTCCAATAGATAGAAATTCAAAGTTGTCTAGCGACTTGTGGGGTAGTAAGCAAATTAGCACACACGAAGGCTACGTGTTCCCGGCTGAGGACTTGTAGTGAGGGGCCTGGTAAGGTCGAGCAATATAGCCTGCACGAAGGCTACGTGTTCCCGGCTGCGAAAGAGACATCGGACCACTCGAAGAAGACCCGTGCGCTAGCTACCCGTGCGGGTGACTCGGGCCTACCTCGCCGCGCCGTGGTCATCAGTCATCTCTACTACATGCATGGAGACACCACAATCCAGTGCGCGTGGAGAATACATGACCGTCACGACCATCTGAACACGCGGACACGCCTACCCACCCACAGGCTCCTCGGTTAAGTCCAAATCAGCAAGTGTCGGATCACTCAGGATAAGAGAAAGCAAGGCCGTAATAATCATCAGCGCAGGACGTGTGGAGCGTGGCCCCGCGTCGTGAGGAGCTCTCGCTTGCGTTCGGACGCGCGGACGTAGCCGGAGAAGCGCCCGGAGCTGGTGCGCGTACGTACGTCGCCATGGCGCTGTTCAAGGGCGTCCACGACCTCTCGCCGTTCGCCACGGAGACCAACCTTGCCGTGTCCCTGACGAGCGCCGAAATGAGCGCGTGCTCCTGGGCAGTGTTGAACGTGTCCGCCGTAGTTGCGATGCCGCTGCCCGGTGCCCTCCCCGGCCGGAAGTGCGATTGACAGACAGGAGGTGCCGCTGTTCCCGGCAGGTGGTAGCCGGCGAGAAGCGGGTTCATAAGAGGAGGAGATACGGGCAAGACGACACGAGCCGCCAGCACTCGTCGCGCCCCTCTGCCCGTCGAGGAAGACGCACGCACGCCTCCTGAGGTAGGCCTGAATCTGAACCGCACAAGACCGATCCGACGGATCTCAGGTGCCCAAGGGGGTGTTCGCTATTTCGAATAGCGTCCGGCCGGTCGCCGTTTGAAATAGCGACCACCCCTGCTTTGCGATGAACTCCGCCTCGGCATGCCGGAGCGCCGCCGCGTTCCGGTAGTACACTACGCCGCTCCGCTTGCACCGGGAGCCCTCAGCAGTCGCAGCGGCCTATAAGGCCACAGCACGAGTTGCCGACCACGCGCACTTTGGCCAGCTCTGCATGCACGCGTTCGCCGCCGCGTAATATACTCCCAAGCATTCGTTGATGCAGGCCATGGAGGAGGGGAATCCGCTCGATCAGCCGTTCGCCGCGGCGCGCACGGAGGGAGAACGAACGTTGTTCCCAGCACAAGTGGCGTGCATTGTGCGGCCGGACTTTGCGCTCATTGAGTCGCCGCGCACCGACCTGAGCGCGCGTTCTTGACACGTGCTGAAATAGTACGCCGAGACGACGTCCGACGTGCCACATGGAGAGAGCTCAGAAGGTGGTGACGATCAGGAACAGGAAAGATTTGAAGCATGACGAGTAGACAGGAGTGAGCGGCCACAGCTCCTTCGTAGCTGTTCGTTCAAGAAACAGGTGGCAGTTCAGAAACGGTCGTGGCTGCTGTCCGAGTCCGACCTGATCGGTGGCCTGTCCGAGTCTCGCCCTCCTCTGCGGCTCTGCCTGCGTTCACTGCTCACTGCTGCGTCTAGCACGGGCCGGTGCGCGTGTCGATTTGCCAAGGCGCGCACCTGGTTTTGGCCGGACACAAATTGCAGCAGCTGCTCTTTTCTTGCAGATTCGTTTCAGTTAACTACGATAATCCATGTCAAGTAGCTATAGCAAGCAACAGCATCGGCTTTCCTCGCGCTCAAGGCATAGCACTGTAGTTCCTTTTCTATACCAATTGCCCAACAAGACTAGAGATGCAATGACAGGCAAAACATGCTCATACTAGCATGCTAAAGGTCCTCTAAAACAAAACATACGGAATAATAACTGCTTTCATTTCGATGGACCTGCTATTTGTAGCCGCATTTTCTATATGCAAACTCTATACTTCAGCATCCCTCCAAAAATAAAAAATATATATTCAGCATACGATGGAGAAGATTGCAGATGAACAGTACGCTGTTGAAGTTATCTATTATCCACAAATAGAAAACATGTTTCTGTTTGAACAAATCCGAAGGTGGCTTTCAAGAACAGACAGATTTACAAAGATATGATCACACTAAATGTTTATACAATTCACCGACCCAGAAGAGCGACACGGTCCTTCTGGATCACTTGAGCTAGGTTGAGATCAAACAGCTCACATCGGATCGGCATCTCCATCTCATAGAATGGGTTCTTCAGAACGAAATCAGTGTACAGCTCATAAATCACTTTCAGCAGAGTCTCCATGTTCGAAGCGCCCGTTTCGCAAACAACAAAAAATTTAGTCCCTGGAGGATGTGAAGAAATCAGAAAAGATCAGTAACTGCCTAGCATAGGTGCCAAATTCAATAAGTGGCTTAACAAAAATAATATTTGAGGCACAGCTCAGCCAACGCAGGAGAAGAGGAAAATATCATATCAAAGTAATTGTGAATCAAACCAATTTACAATACTTAGTGGACATGCATGTGATGGTTCAATTGGATGGAATGGTCCTCGATGAGATGGTACAAGTAGATGTTTGGATGCTTTGTATGGAATGATACATGTTTTTGTTTGGTTGCTTGTATGGAACGGCACCGACTAATACAAGTTCACGTTTGGTTGGATGAACAGATCGTGTTAGGATAACCTCCTCCCTAACATGGTGAGTTTACCTCCTATTGTTCTTTTATACTAAATTTTGTCCCATGAGTTTCTGACAAGTTTTGTATATCACACAACACAAAATGCAGTTTCACAAATCATGGAATACTTCATGAGTTTTATTTCATCTGCTATCTAGTAGCCACCAATGCACTAACTTCAGCATGCTGTTTGCTGAACAACACTTTGGGATTTCAAATACCTTAAGTTTGATTCAAGTCATATCTTGATGACCATCAACCGGAGACTGAAACAGCCAGCAAAATCCTATTGCGAAGACTCAACTGTCAAAATACAACCTGATTCTTTATAACATGCAATTCAACATAATTTCTTCTCAATGGACAAGTACACACTAAATTTGTGTGTGCTAATAGACTTGGTTCACATATACTTGTAAATAAGAGATTGACCCAATAATGGTGGCCAGCAGCCAGCTACCCCAAATAGTTGGATTCAGAAGTATAAGATGCAAAGCAGATCACACGAACCATCGAACCCCAAAACAACTTAAAAGGAAAAGAAGGACCTGTGAGTGATTGGAAGCAATGGAGGTCGAAGTTGTGGGCTTGTAGGAGGTCAATGCCAGTACAGTACAACCAGGAGTAGGGGACAGCTGCTGGGAGATAGCATGCATTGAATGCCAAAGACTTGCCAAACGTAGGCTATCATTTGTGTCCATCCTCCCGGCAGAACCATAATCCTAGAGAGGTACGCAGGATGTTCAGATTCCAGATCTAGGTACAGAAGAAAGAAGATAAGATAAATCCAGAATATACCTTGTAGTATATAAGGCCACCAGACTTGTTAATAATGAAAAGGCTGTATATTGCAGCAAGCGCCATTGTCAAATAATAAGGCAGTACGGAAATTAACGCAAATTTCCAATTTCAGCTGCAGAGAACATTCAAAGCCAAATGAAAAGCTTGATACATGTTAAACGATAACTAGTAACAGACTCAACCTTATAAATAGAAGTTTAAAAAGAGTGATGCTACAGGTACGACCATACGCAAAACAAGAGCATGGTCCCAGATTTACATTGCAGTCGGTACAAAGTCGGACGTGTAGCTTTTCCCATTTAAAAACACATCAACTATTCTCAATGGACAATTTTCATTCAAATGTCTTTGTGATTCGGACCTGAAGATGGCATAAAAGCTATGCATTCAGATGCCAAACTCATCAAATTGCATCGTTTTCTCCGGTAATATGCATGGAAATGCATAACTAATACTCCTAATTCAGGTGTGTTCAGTTTGGCCATAAAATGGCCAATGACTGCTATTTTGGTTGGAGTCTCCAATGAAGGGGTTTAATTAGTTCAGCTCGCAGCTCACCAATAGCATGAAGTACTTTGTTGAAATACCGACTAACTGTTTCACTAGATCTATCATAATTGGTGCCAACTAATCCATTCCTAAGATTATGACCCACTGTGTTTAGGAACATAACCACTTATTGCTCAACACGCATATGGACCGTATCTTGAAGCAAACCATGATCCCTAAATACCATACAAAAAACGGAAGAACCGTGCTCTATTAAGTCTAAGCATACTTATACAGCTTATATCATTCTTCCAAATTCTTCTGTTTAAATAGTCAATACTCAGCCTATCTCTTTCTTCCATTGGACCATAGGTAATTGGTTCCCTCATTTCACCCCTTTTTCCTTTTCTAGACTGAATAATCATAGCCATCATTGACAATAGCATATGTGCAGCAGCAGCAAAAATGATAACATTCAGCTTTTGTTCCATCTACAATGCAAGACAGTACAACAGTGAACAGACTATCATCATTCCATGCTACAGTGAAAGAACAAGTCACAACACTCCAGGCGCTTGATAAATTAGGAGAAAAAAAAACTACCAATTGAAGCTACGGTTTTCATTGATACAACTAACCATGTACTGCCTGCAACATGCGAAATGGGAAACGGAAAACAGGAGTCGTGTTTCATTGCAATACGGTTCTGAAATCTAAGGAGGAGACGACCTAGGGTCAATACCTTGGGGAAGAGAAGTGAAGATCCACGGAGATGAGTCGTCGAAGCAGGAGGAGAGGCGGCAGGTGCGGATCGGGGGTGGGAGTGCCGGGCGCCGGGTGTTCAGACGGGAGGAGGGGTCGCCGGGCGCGGGAGACGGAGGGAATGAGCATCCAGGCCAAGAAGAAGGGCGGAGGGGTCGCCGTTGCCGCCGCCGGCGGATCTGGGCGTCGCCTCTACGGTCGCCACTGAGGGAGGATTTTCTTTTGCTTCGATGTGGTGAGACGAAGGGGTACGAAGTGTGGAGCGGTGACCACAGGCCTCACGCTCACGCGCGCCGCACCGCGCACGAGCGTCGCATGCGAGGTGGGACGGATGGGCACCGTGCCGCCGCTCAGGCTGCGCGCGCCGCGGCGGGAGGAGCTCTGGTACTTGTTCAGGGCGCTCGCGTTCGGCGCCGAGGACCCCGACGACCGCCCGGACCTCGCTGTGCGCCAACGTCTGCCACTTCACTTTGTTCGCCGCCGCCAGCGTCGTCGCGGCCTCGCTCAATGTGTACGCCGAGGCGACGGTGGTGCAGCTCGGCGACGGCCTCGACGGAGATGAGGCGGCCGGGTACTACTACCTCTGCCGGCCGGTGAAGAACGTGCCCGGCGCTCGTGCTTGTTCTACAACCGGCGCAAGTTGACTGGCGGCGTGGCGAGGAGCGAGCTGCCCAAGGTGACGATGCTGAAGCTGCTCGCCGGCCGGAGGCTCCCTGCCGACCGCCAGGGAGGCGCGGTTCGACGTGTTGACGTGGCATACTCGGATTCCTCCGTTCGGGAGCTACGTCGCGACGTGCGACATGGAGAGAGCCAGGCAGGTGGTCGGATTCCTTCGTACGGGAGCTACGTCGCGACGTGCGACATGGAAAGAGCCAGGCAGGTGGTCGCCGGTGAGAAGCGGGTTCGTAAGAGGCGAAGAGACCAACACAACCGATGACCATCTGCGAATACGTGTTCCAACTCTGTATCTTTTGTACTCTACAAATACCGAGGGAGCGCATGCTTAATTTGAACGCTGGCCGTGTGGATCATCTCTCGCAGTGCAATCTGGATTATTACTGCTATGCGTATCAGGAAAGAAGTGCATCACCTGACACTGTCCAGTGAACTCTGTGACAAGCGAAGAAATTCAGACATCCGAAACGAACAGTAATCGGAAACGGAGTCCGACACCATGCATACAGCAAGAGTGATTCCGACAAGGATTCAAGCACCGAGTCGGAAGGTCATGGGCGCGGGTGCTGGCTGTATAAAAACAAACGGCAGGCTACCAATCTGCCACAATCAAACCAAAGCTCAAAGTCACCAACGCAAGAACGAACAACGTACGTCCATGGCTTCGCGCCGCCGCTCGCTCCTCGCCTGGTTATGCCTGCTCATTGTGCTGCTGCTCCTGGCGTTTGGAGGAGCTCTAGCGGAGGCACGCCCAGGGCGGGAGGATCATCGGCGCCCCGCAGGCTCGTACCGAGGCGCATGCTCTCCACGAACGCTGCGCCGGACAGCGTCTCGGCCCCCATCACCGGCGGCGACGGCAAGGTGCCGTTCAAGAAGACAGCGATGCATCGCAAACTGGCAGCAGCGGCACCGAAGGCCGCACCGGCGAGCGGCAGCGACTTCAATGTTGAAAGCTACGGCGCCGCCGGGGATGGACGCACCGACGACACAAAAGCGTTTCTGAACGCATGGGCTAAGGCCTGCGCTTCACCGCAGCCCGCCGTTCTGCTCGTGCCAGCCGGCAAGAAGTACCTAGTCAGGGAAATTCCACTGTCAGGCCCGTGCAAGTCGCAAGTGACGTTCCAAGTCGATGGAACACTTGTGGCTCCCGAAGACAAATCGAATTGGAACAAGAACGGCTACCCACATTGGGTAAGCTTTACCAAGGTGGATAGCCTGACCGTGACCGGGAAAGGCACATTGGATGGAACCGGCAAGTCGTCATGGAAGAACTCGTGCCGCACAAACAAAAAGAATCCATGCACGTTTGCACCTGCAGCCCTTACCTTCACCTCGTGCAACCACTTGAAGGTACAAAATATTAGGTTGATCAACAGTCCGCAAGTTCACTTCTTGATGCAATACTGCAAGGATGTGACAATATCCTCCCTCACTATCCAATCACCCGGTAGTAGCCCGGAGGCCGACGGCATCCACATCTCTCATAGTGAGGACGTACGGATCATAAAGCCCGTGATCAAGGCCGGAGATGATTGCATATCCATAGCGACCGGCGTAAAAAATCTGTATGCCTATAAAGTTGAGTGTGGCCCGGGGCATGGAATTAGCATCGGAAGTCTTGGCAAAGATAATTCGGATGCGCAAGTGTCAAACATTACTATCGACACGGCTCACGTGAGCGGTACATTGTATGGTGCTCGTATCAAGACATGGCAAGGAGGAAGTGGGTACGCCAAGGACATCAAATTCTTGAACATGGTGATGGAGAACGTGAAGCATCCGATTTCTATCGACCAATACTATTGCAACCAATTCGACCCCACCAAACCCAAGCCATGTGCGGAACAAAAGTCGGCGGTGCAAATTAGCAACGTACTGTTCAAGAACATCAAGGGCACCGGCAGCACCAAGGACGTGATCAGCCTTCACTGCAGCAAGGCCTTCCCTTGCCGTGACGTCGTCCTGGAAGACATTGATCTCAAGATGAAGAAGAAAGCCGGGATGAGCAGCTGCGAGAACGTCATGTTCAGCAAAACGAGCAATGTCTCTCCGGCTCCGTGCACATCGGTAGCTACCAAGCACGACCTGGTTCCCGAAGACACTAGTGATTAGTTTGGGTAAATTGAAATCATTGGCACTCTACGAGAGATGCCGATGGGCAGAGAAGTGACACAGCATGGTGGGCTCCGTTCTCCCACTGCCGGTGCCAGGACGCGGAGAAGCACATCAATGATCAATCTGAGGACGCATTGCGAGGGAGAGAGAGGCCCCTGTCTTGCTCGCCGGGAGGTGCCCGGGATTTGGAGAGCTCATAGTGTGAAGCTTCACATCATTTAACTACTACAGTAGGTTGGTTGCATAGTAGGTTGGTTGCAGTAGAGTGGATGATGTGTGTGTCTGGCTGATTCAGGCTTTCTCCTGTGTAACGTGATGAAATGAAATGAAATGGGTAAACATATTAAATTATACTCTTTATTAGTAATTTGCCACGTCTTTTTACACCAACCAATTCAGAGAATGTATAGCTTATAGATTGCAGTTTCCCTCGCAAAAAAAAAAAAAAGAGAGAGAGGAGAGAGAGAGAGAGAGAGAGAGAGAGAGAGAGAGAGAGAGAGAGAGAGAGAGAGACTGCAGTCCGCAAGCAAAACAGAGCATTGCTGCAGCGCTCTCTTCCTTTTCCAGACACCTGCTACCATTTCTGGTCGTCGCCGATCGATTACTACTCCACCGCGCAACTGGCGACGAAGTTGTATTACGGTTGTATCTGGGACCTGAACACTGGAACGTCCATCTCGTCCTCGAGGACGTCCTGCACTGTCACCTTGAGGAGCTCTACACTGTGACCGTGAGCTGGAACGGGCGCCAGCCCCAACCTGCTTCCGCGAGTCGTTTGTAGTACATGCAGAGAATGTCCATGTCCTCGCGCCGCAGAGGTGCGCATGCCCACACCTGTCTGAAGGCGATGATAGTTGGTGCGCATTCTTCGCCTGAACGCTTAGCACTGCTGGAGCTGGTGACCGCCGGTGCCGGTGTGGCGTTCGATCCTGAATGTTTATCCCCTCAATGTTCTGAGACGCGTTGCTTTGTTGCTCTTTCTTCTGCTCCTGCTCTTCTTCCTCCCTGTCCCCGAGTTCCTCTGCTTCTCTGTTCCCTCCCGAATTCTCAATCTCTCTCTCTCCCAGCCAATCGGTTGCGTCGAGGTTGGCGGCCTCGCCTTCGGAACCAGGACACGACTTCGGGGTTGCAGATGAGGAGGTTTGGATCAATATGCCATTGCTCCGTGACTCCGGCGCTCGATCTGCTCGGACCCAACGAATCGCGTGCGCGCGCGCCTCCCCACATCGGTGATCGGTCCATGCTGGTCGCTGCAGGGATTAGGTGGGTTGGGAAAGATTGGCGCAAGTGATTGAGATGGAAATGAATTTACGACACGCCTCGGGGAAATCGGCGGCGGTGGACCGGCGGGAGGAGCCGCCGACGGGACACACAGAACCGGCCGCCCAAATCAGGGGGCATTTGCATATCCAAATATTTCCAAATATTTTTAGATAACCTCTTAGTTTGGATCGCGATCAATAGTCGCGAACTCGCGATCCATTTTAGGAGGCTATGTGAAAGATATCTGGATCGCGATTAATAGTCACGATCCATTAATCGCGATCCAAACAGGGGCCTTGCTGTAAATAGCTTACCCGGCGCCGGATCTCGGCCGGATGCGCCGCCGCCGTGAACAGCGCACCTCCGCTACTGAACCAGGTTTGTGTGTCTCGAGTTAGGGTTTCTTTCACTTGTTCGTTGAGGATGAGCGGCGGCGGCGTGGATCAATACGCGTTTGAGAAAGAGCCTCTCCCCTCGCTCGCACTCTGCAATGGCTGCCTGGTCTCCGATGCTGCACCGGGCAAGAACCTACCACGGTTGCATGGCTGGTTCCTGTTAAGGCCTCTTGTAGCTCTGGAATTCAAGCGGTGGATGGTGACTTGGGTCTGCTCACACTGTCATGTCGAACACCAGGCCTTACGCCCCCTGAATGGTTTGGTTTAGTGGAGCTCCTGACGAATTTAATCATGCATTGTTGTTTGGCTCTGAAACTCTCGATCAAAAGATGCATAAGTACTGATTTGTGAGATAGAAACGACGTACGGACAAGCAGAGGAATCATGTGTGGCTGCGGAAACCATCCTGAAATTTGCAGGATTTTCTGAACTGTACTGGTCTGAAGAAATTCAGACACTGATGGTACATCAGTGGTTGGTTATTCGCAATGGCAATGCACAGATGACTCCTCTGCGATCTTAGGCTATTGTTTTGTAGATGATGGATTTTGACTGCTGTAGAGGAGGACAGTAAAGTTGAACCTTACTGTTATGGCTGTTGTAGACCAGCTAATTAATATTTCACCTCACTGTCTCACAGCAGCCACTCGTCCAGGTGATGCTGATTCCTGAGAAAGCTGAAGACACAGAGAGTTGACGAAATAAGGAGAAGGCTTGCTGCTTGACAGTACTTCAACACAGACGGTATAGCTTTTCAGCAAATCTATGGTGTACACAAAAAGCTTGTTTCATGGTCATATAGCGTGGTCATATACGCTGGACTACTCACCATGCCTCACCGTTGCAAGGAAGGATACTGGAAGCAGCTCCTGCAGCCCTATAACAGGGCAACAAAATGTAGGGTGTTTTTTAGGGCAACAAAATGTAAGGTTTGCGAGTAGTAACCATAACGTTGGAAAACCCAAATGAAGAAAAGAACACCGGAGAGTTGAAACCTACTTATTCTGATTTGATGAGGAAAAGGAACGCATCGTACCTATTCTGCACACATGAACGCCTTTGTCTGGGGCAGGAGCAGACCTTCCAAGCTTCAACTGAAATAATTTAACAAAGAAGAAATTCAGTATCATGGATCATAAAGATTTTCTGGTTATTGGTCTATCCTACTAAATCCTTTAAAATTCATCTGGTGGGTTCTGAACCCGTGTTGGTATTTTGGTCGATTCGCATTTGAAGTCAACGACGCTGAGCAAACTGGGCTAGATGCCTAAATGACACGGTCGGAGCTGGATGATTTGTCTCCACAAGTTCACCACAGTGGAGTTGGCAGCGCGTCAAGAATGCGATCTCCACTTCGTCCATGAAGTCCGATAAAATTCAAAGTTCTTTAGCGCGAAAGCGACGTAAGTATGACTTGGTAGCTGGTACTAATTCGATGGTCGCACTTTATCTTCCCGGTCAGTTTCTTATGGACATGGAGAGAGTGACCAATCACGACCGAGTCAAGATCAGTAGATCGATCACACATGGACACCCCTACCCTACCCAATCGCACACCAAACGCGCATTTGAGGACTCCTCTGCTACGTGCTCTGTTCCTAGCTGCGTACATATGGGGCTGATTGGTCGTGAAGGGGGCAGGTGACAAGCAATGAACGCGCTTGTGTCCGCGGTGGCGAGCGACCTCATCGGCCGGCTGGTCTCCTTCCTCGTCCGGAAGTACCAGGAGCCCGGCGCCACCAATGACGCCGTGAGGCTGCAACGCGTTCTGCTCCGAGCTCGCGTCGTCGTCGAGGAAGCCGACGGGCGGCGGATCTCCAACCGACCTATGCAGCTGCAGCTCAGCCAGCTGAGACGAGAGCTGTGCCGAGCGGCCTACGCGCTCGACGCCTTCAGGTGCCGAGCCGTCGATCCAAGTAGGAGTACGAGATCGAACGCCACGGCGCGCCGATGTCGATCGCGCACAAGGCCTCCTCCGGGCAGGAGCAGCGCCGGCGTTCTGTCCGTCGCGGTGGAAAGCTTGGAAGCCACGCTGAGCGACATGAGGGAGTTCGTGGTAATCCTCGGCGGCTGCCCTCGCGTCACGAAGCAGCCGTACAGCGCCTACCTGTTCATGGAGAACTGCATGTTCGGGCGGCAGATGGAGAAGGAAGAAATCATCGGCTTCTTGTTGTCGCAGCCTTCTCATCAAGACCTGGATTTGGACGTCCTCCCCATCATCGGCCCTCACGGCGTCGGGAAGCGGACCTTGGTGGAGCACGTCTGCCTCGACGAGAGGGTGCGAGGGCGCTTCGCCAAGATCCATCGTCTCAGAAGCGACGACCTCGATCTACACCACCGGAGCCTCCTATCTGACGTCACCACCGAAAGGTTGCTGATGGTGATCGACATCGCCGACGACGACGCGGAGGAGTCATGGCGGAGGTTCCACTCATTCGCCGTTCGCCATCGCCGCGCGGCGCGCACAGTAGCGGGAGCAAGGTGATCGTGATCAGCCGGACGGAGGCGCGCTTGTCGAGCCTGCCGATGGGCACCGCGCCGCCGCTCAGGCTGCGCGCGCCGCGGCGGGAGGAGCTGTGGTACTTCTTCCGGGGCGTTCGGCGCCGCGGACCCCGAAGAGCGCCCGGAGCTCGCGCGCATCGCCATGGAGATCTGCGAAAGGATCGGCGACTTCGCGCTGTTCGCCGCCGCCGGCGTCGTCGCGACCCGCGCTGCGCGCCGACCTGAGCGCGCGCGCCTGGCGCCGCGGGCTCAAGGTGCACGCCGAGGCGAAGGTGGTGCGGCTCGGCGCCGGGCTCGACGGAGAAGAGGCGGCCGGGTACTACTACTACTACTACCTCTGCCGGCCGGTGAGAGACGCGCCGGGCGCTCCGTGCTTGTTCTACAACCGGCGCAAGTTGACAGGCGTTGACCGGAGCGAGCTGCCCAAGGTGACGATGCTGGAGCTGCTCGCCGGTGGCTCGCTCCCGCCCGCCGGGGAGGCGCGGTTCGACGTGCTGATGTGGCAGTCTCGGATTCCTCCGTACGGGAGCTACGTCGCGACGTGCGACATGGAGAGAGCCAGGCAGGTGGTCGCCGGCGAGAAGCGGGTTCGTAAGAGGCGAAGAGACCAACACACGATCGATGACCATCTGCGAATACGTGTTCGAACTCTTTATCTTTTGTACTCTGCAAACACCAGGACATGTTTTGTACGCTAGCCGCGTGGATCATCTGGATTACAGCTTTGCCTATCAGTAAAGAAGTGCATCGATTGCCTGCCACCGTCCACTGAACTCTGTAACAAGCAGAAATCCGAAACGATTTTGGAGACAGCAAGAGCGATTCGGATCAATCGGACGCTGTCGTGCTAATCGGACACCGACTGCGAAACCATGCATACAGACAAGAGCAATTCGGATTCACGCACCGAGTCGGACGACATGGGCATGGGCAGTGGCGATATATAAATAGCAACTGTGGGCTAGCTACCTACCAGAAACAATCGAAGCCAAAGCTCAAGTTTCCAACGCAAGGACGAACGACGTCCATGGCTTCGCGCCGCCGCTCGCTCCTCGCCTGGGTGTGTCTGCTCCTCGTGCTGCTGCTCCTGGCGTTTGGAGGCGCTCCCGTGGAGGCACGCCGAGCGCCAGGATCATCGGCGCCCCGCAGGCTCGTGCCGAGGCGCATGCTCTCCACGAACGCGCCGGAGAGCGTCTCGGCCATCACCGGCGCCAGAGACGGCACGGTGGCGTTCAAGAAGACAGGGCGCTCGCTGCACCGCAAGCTCGGAGCAGCAAGTAAGGCCGGCACACCGGAGAGCGGCGGCGGCGACTTGAACGTCGAAAGCTTCGGAGCTGCCGGCGACGGCAAAACCGACGACACCAAGGCCTTCTCGAGCGCGTGGGCGAAGGCGTGCTCCTCGGCGCAGCCCGCCGTTCTGGTCGTGCCGGCCGGCAAGAAGTATCTGATCAAGGAAACTCCACTGTCAGGCCCGTGCAAGTCGCAGGTCACGTTCCAAATCGACGGCACACTCGTGGCCCCCGAGGACAAATCGGATTGGAACAAGAATGGCTACCCGCATTGGGTAAGCTTTACCAATGTTGATAGCCTGACCGTAACGGGTAAGGGAACATTGGACGGAACCGGCAAGTCTTCGTGGAAGAACTCTTGCCGCTCAAACCACAAACGCCCGTGCACATTTGCTCCAGCGGCGCTTACCTTCACCGCTTGCAACCACTTGAAGGTGCAGAATATTAGGTTGGTCAACAGCCCGCAAGTCCATTTGTTGATACAAAACTGCCGTGATGTGACATTATCCTACCTCACCATCACGTCGCCCGGCAATGCCCCGGAGGCCGATGGCATCCACATTTCACATACGGAGGATATAAAGATAATTAAACCCGTGATCAAGGCCGGAGACGATTGCATATCCATAGCCACCGGCACCAAGAATTTGTATGCGTACAAAGTTGAGTGCGGCCCGGGGCACGGGATTAGCATCGGGAGTCTCGGGAACAAGAATTCCGAGGCCCAAGTGTCAAACATCACAATCGACACGGCTCACTTGACCGGAACAATGTACGGTGCTCGGATCAAGACATGGCAAGGAGGCAGCGGGTACGCCAAGGACATCAAGTTCTTGAACATGGTGATGGACAACGTGAAGAATCCGATTTACATTGACCAGTTCTACTGCACGCAACCAAACCCCTCCAAACCCAAGCCGTGCGAGGAGCAGAAATCGGCGGTGCAGATTAGCAACGTATTGTTCAAGAACATCAAGGGCACCAGTGCGACCAAGGATGTGATCAATCTTCACTGCAGCAAGACGTTCCCTTGCCGTGATGTTGTTCTGGAAGACGTTGACCTCAAGATGAAGAGCGGTGGCAAGAAGAACACTGCGATGAGCAGCTGCGAGAATGTCATGTTGGCAAAATCGAACAATGTTTCTCCGGCTCCTTGCACATCGGTAGCCACCAAGCATGACCAAACTCCCGAAGAATATACCGATTAGTTTTGAATAAACTGAATGAAATTCAGTGATGAGCAGTTGGGCAGGCGCCAGTTATGACCAAACTCCCGAAGAATATGGATTGAAATCGTCTGCAGTCGCTACTCAAACGGCACGGC